>JAPZDV010000021.1:6078054-6088198 GCA_029814665.1 Acanthurus lineatus
AAAGGGACTTTTAAACAGAAAGTTTAGCTTTAAAGTTTTGCCCGATGGTTCTCTGGTCAAAACAAAAGTAATTTGTACTTATTGTAAATGTAAAAGGGCAGGGTAAAAAATTTGCAATTAATTTGCGATTAATCGCGTGTTAACTCAGGACACTAATGCGATTTATTAATTGAATAAAAATTTTAATCGGCTGACAGCCCCAATTTTTTTATTTAACTGCTTTTATCAAAAGGTAAAGCTAATTAGTTGCCTCATGGCTTTTTAAAAATCTAAAAAAACCAAAACAATAATCATTTCCAATATCTGAGGCCATGTTACAGATAAAAATGCCAACATTATGTATAAGATAGCGTCAGCTTGCTTTGGATTAATCATCTGCAGCATTTAAAGGCTATGAATCTTAATGTATGAACAATAAAAAGTCAAACAAAAGAGATCATATCCAGAAGCAGTGGTTGGCAGACAGAGCAGACAGACAGGTCAGGACTGTACCTGGGCAGGTGTAGGAGTGGCGGTGCAGTCTGCCTGCAGACAGGTGACTCCCAAGACATTCCCTTCTGTTATCTGGAGCTTACAGAAGTGGCCAAAACAATTCCTGCAGAAAATGTGACTGCACTCAGGTAACTGCACGCAGTCAGAACCCAGCAAGCTCATAAAACACACACCACAGTCAAACACTGTGGTGGCAAACTGTTTCTCTTTCTGAGCCGCGTCATTGATCAAGAGCTGGGACAGGAGAATTTGGGACTGAGTCAGGGAGAGAGAGGAGTTGCTTTGGTCTGCTTCTGCTTCTTTTTCTCCTCTTGGTGTTTGGTTAGAATCATTAAGGGTCTCTTGATCATCTGCATTAGGCCTTGAGTTTGGTTCATTCTGGCTGCTGTGGTGAGATGTTGAATTATTTTGGTGAGCCTTGCAAGGCTCTGATGCCACAGCTCCCTGAGACTCTTTGCTGCTGGAGCCTGAAGTCAAAGGATCCTGACCATCAGCAAGACTCACTGTGGGATTCTCAACATCCAGTGACACTGCAGAGACATTATGACTCTGGTTATCTGAAGGTCCTGACTCTGAAGTGTATCGATTATTCTTTGGTTCTGAAAGGGCAGCGTGTAGAGACTCTTGGCTGTAGTTCTGGCTGGTGTGTTTATCTGAGGGGAGCTCCAGAAAAGTATGGATATCAAGAAACTTGAGGGCATCTTCTTTTAGAAACTGTACCCAGGTGAAAAGAACCACAGTGCCTCCGGTGGCATGGAAGAGATCTTTAAGCTGAGCACCCAGTGCAGAGAGCTGCAGAAGAAAAAAAGTCAAATAGACTGATGCAATTTATATTGAACCTCTGCAATCTGCATTTCATTTGTGACAGCAGCAGGTTGTAAATGTGACCAGTAATGTTTTGATTGACCCACATTGCCTCTTTGCCTCTGCTGATTACCTGTGTGTGTGTCAGCCAGCTACAGGTGAGGCTAAAGGAGGGAGGGGAGGAGGATGGGTAGTCCTCAGGGAGTTCAAAGGTCAGGAGCAGAGGAGGGAGGAATGATATCTCATACTGGCTCAGTGTTTCACCTTAAGAAGAAAGCAACAAGACAATAGAACAAATGAATAAATAATGCTCAAGAATACTTTTTATTTTGGAATGATTTCTGTTAGTGCAGTAAATATCTACTAACTGTAGTAGTATTGTAGTAAACCTATCTGTACACATTTCATTCCCTTTAGTCTTGACTGTTACTGGTTAAAGCAAGTTTTTTGGACACATTTTTGATTTTTTTTTAATTAAAAATGTTTTAAAGTTGGTGTCTATGTAATTAATCATTATTAGTGTTGTCCATTATACTGCTATACTTGGAATTGATTTTAATTCTTTGTGATAGGAAGGGACATGGCATGTGCATATTTAATTTAATGAAATTTTGTTTTATTTCCAACGCAAATCCATACTGCAGACATTAATTATATCACATTAGTGATGAAGTCGTAGTTTTTACAGGTACATATCCTCAACATTCTGTCATAATCACGCCCTTTTACATCGACACAACATCCCGGTTTAGTAAACTGGTGTGTTTACCTTCATTCAGAGCCACAGTGAAGTTTGAAGGCAGCTCAACAGATACTCGGATTTCTCCGGCAGCCTTCGACTCATCCTGGACGAACTCCTCCGAGTCCAATATACTGTGCAGAGCGAGCAGTTCGTCCTCCTGCTCCTCTGAGTCCGCAGTCATACCTCCAAACCAAAACCGATGGGACTTCACTTCCTCCTCGCGCTGCTTCGACAGTCTTTAATAAGTTTATTTCCTGCTGGAGTTTAATGTGTTAAAATAGAATAAAATGTTGTTCAATCGGTGTCAAATATGACTGGTGTCCTCTTGCGTAAAGTTGTGAACCCTTGCTGAATCGTCACTGTTTACAGTCTGTATCCCAGCGTGTCTGTGACTCCTCTGATTATGATGCAACGTTCAGGAAACAGCAGCGACGTCAGTTTACAGTGCAGCTCATTAAAACAGGCAACGTTTGTCATCTGCTATTTATGTTCATTTAGCTGCTCTTGTCTGGGCTTGTCCGCACAAATACGCATTTAACAAACAAAAAGGCTAAAAGCAAATTCAAATCGTGAGTTTGAAAAATATCTTTATCATAGAAATGAACTGAAATTAAGTGGGGCAGACAAAGTTAAAGAGATCGTCTCTAGATCAGTGGAAATCACTTTATAATAATTAATATTAGTATTAGAATTAAACTAGAATTACCGCCTCACTATCTTAGGGCCTTTGTCTCTATGAACTATTTAAGTTAAAGTTACATCCATGGTGGATTGTATTAAGTCATAATGTCATTACTTATCACGTAATGCTATTAGACACTTCTAACGAAAAGTTAAAGTTTTTTGGTTAGTTGTTTGTTGGTTTTCGGTCCCCGGTCTCCGTCCCTCTGTTGACTCATTTTGATTATGATGCAAGACTCAGGATACAGCAGCAACGTCAGTCTACAATGCCGCAGTTATTACGCAAAACAGGTGACATTAAACACGTGCCATTACACATCATTACTGACCTATTGTGTTGTGTCACTTCTGGAGAATAAATACAAAGAAGTTTAGGCATAACCTATTTAAGACGTAGTGTACATCTAAGAAACCTCGGTAACACAGTCATGTAACCAATTGGATTAATCATTAAGTTTATAATGGCCTAGGGGGGATAATAAGGGGGTAGAAGGCCTATTTTGAAATAGTGATCATCGGTAAGTGGTTTTTTATCCCCCCTTATTATCCCCCCTAGGCTATTATAAACTTAATGATTAATCCAATTGGCTACATGACTGTGTTATCGAGGTTTAGTTCAAATTTAAGATAAAATATAAATGTATTTATAGAGTGTGGTATTTAACCCAAGTTAAAACATAAATGTATTTCATAAAGTGTCTTGAGACAACTTTGTTGTGGTTTGACGCTATATAAATAAAATTGAATTGAATTGAATTAAGTTACTGATGAGCAAATTATAAACAACTTTTTTTTAAATTTATATTACAAATATCTTGAAAAATTATCTTGTAGTTAACCTTAAAATATTGATGACATGGGGTATTCGCAAACGACTCAGTTAAAATTTATGAAAGCACATGGATGTTAAATGTTTAACAGAAATAAGACCACTTTGTTAAGGATAAGATCTTTTTGGCCTGTGACCCTTTCCCCTATAAGTTCTCTGTTCATTGTTCATTGGAGGGAGCACTAGGTATAATTTTAGCATCACTTACTGTACAATTCCTATACAGAAGTCAAATTATAACAGTACACTGTATGATAATGTCTGGTTTAGAACTTTGTATGAAAATCTCTCTTAGTGCTGACTAAGAGAAATTAAAGAATTACTCATACTGGAAATTGAACCAAGGCTGACTGGGTGAAAACCAGAGATCCTAGAAGATACAGGACCTGTACATCATAAGTGAGACAACATTTAGAGTTGTACATTCTCAAAAAATGTAGTCTATATTGTGGAATATTGCCATAATTGATGCTAAAATGTTACACATAGCACATTTGAATAATAGAGTACAAACAGTTTAATTATCGAATATTCCACAAAAAAGCAAATATTTGACAAATACCAAAAAAAAAAAGAATACAAATACATGAAGAAGGAACTCTAACAAACCTTTACATTTATCTGGGTCAAACCTCATAGTTGAAAACTACTTATATCATCATTAGTTAACTAATTCCATATGTAACAATATATCAGTCAAAGGAGACATTTCTCTGATGAACTGTTTACTTTTGATAGCTTAAATGCAGTTTGCTTTGAGTACTTCTGTACTTTTACTCAAGTAATATTTGAATGCCACTCCCATTGGGATATTGTTACATGAATATGAGTAATTCTTTTAATACTTATCATTAAGTCCAATTACACTTATTATTTAAACATATACAAGCTTATTTTTTCCATCATTCAGTAGATATTACCTAACTTCTGTAGAAAACATCACAAGATTAAATTGTTCCTGTAGTCTCACAGGAAGCCTCACTTGTTATTGCACATCACAAGCAATCCAGAATTCTCAGATGTTGTTTTTTTCTTGGAGCCTTTTAAGATGCAAGTGTACTGTTTGCCCTGCGGGTGGTGCTACAGGAAGTGCCATTAGTACTTTGGATTTGATAGTTGCTGTGTGAGTGGAAAATAAGGCCTGATTATGGTGGTGGTGCTATAAAACAATAACAGGTTCAACTAAAGCATAAAAAGTCAATCTTGTGGCTCCATAAAAATCCACATTAAATGTCAGCGCAATCTCATCAGCACTCATCAAGGTATTTGGCTCTGGACTTAAGCCTCGGACATGGTGTTCAATCAACCACAATACTACCTTGCCATTAAAAACCATTTAAGTATGGAACATAAGATGATAACATCATCATCAACATGATAATAATGAAGATAGTACTGATTTTAAATGGATTCGATTTGTAACTATGTAACAACAGCCATTCTATATCTGCTATATTTATGTGGCAACAGCACATATTGAGACAGGCATTATTGTGTTATTATTTCGATAATAGAGCAGATTGAAAACCTACAGGCACAAACAAGAGACATGATTATAGCATAAAAAACTGTCATCACCATTCAACCACATATATAAGACTCTGAATTGAGAAAGAAATACTGTAATAGAAGTGAATTGTAATATTAGGTAGGTAAAGTTGTACTCCAGATGTTTTTGAGTGTGAATCCATCAGTAAGTGTCCATCAGTTGAAGCTGTAGTTCTCCTTCAGGTTGACTTGACTCCCCAAAACCTTCTCTGCTATGGTCGAAGGCTTGGGGACACTTCGGGATTTCAACTGGACACTCATGGGCCTGGGGACTGTTTTAGATTTCAACATGGCAGTTAAGGGCCTGGAGACTTTGGCAGTTAAGGGCCTGGAGACTCTTTGGGATTTAAACACAACACTCTTCTGGATGCCATCAGCAGATGCTGGATTGAGAGAAAGAGATAGACAAAGTATTTACATGCCCATATTTATCTGAAAGGTAAAACCATAATACCTAGTTAATAGACATCATTAATTTAGTTTCAAAGTATGACTTTATCCCCACAGATGTCACAGATTCAAAACACTATGAAAAAGTCACACATTGTCATTTTATTGAAAGCTTATTTAGTGATATTTCTGGTCTGAGCCTCTGCACTCCTGGAGTAGGGTTTTGGGGCTGGGGTTGTTTGGATTTGGTGAGTTGGAACTATAGGACAGAGAGGCCCTTTTTCCCACCTGACACCCTGATACACTCTTCCTTATGACCTTCATCCCATGCTTTCAGCTTGCAAGTCCTGGAGCAGTAGAAGACCTTGTTGCAGCGACTACACGCGGTCAACTTCACAGACACAGAGCGACCACAGTAGTAGCAGAACTTAGAAACTGATTTCCTGAGAAAAGATTCACAGAGTTGGAATAGAGGTAAAACAAACCCCTGCTGCAATTTTGTTTCCAAATTTTTCCTTTCCACTCTTGGACAAAAATTTTAATAAAGAAAGTAGCAATATGCAGTTGTCTTATTATACTGATGTGTGTGTATGTACCTGTGTTCTTCCAATATGGGCGGCACATTTGAGGGAGTAGCACCTGCCTCTGTTTCTGATATATAAACACACACACAATTACTAAGGTTTGCATTGACACAAAACACAAAATGATGGTCGTATACTTTTCCTTTACGAACACACAGAGACTGTACTGACTTTTAAATGTCAGCTGTTGTTCCCTCTGTAATCTCTCTTGCTTCCTCTGGCCAACAGTCTGTCTAAGCAAATCTCCCATCATACTTAGCAACTGGCGCCTTGCTTTAAATGTTTCCCTCTCCCGCATGTTCAGAGCATGGAAAGGAGTGTTGGCAATATGCGAGTCCTAGACAGTAAGAAACAATATAGAGACAGCTATCAATATTAAAATAAGGAGCAGAAAACCCTTAATCTAAGTTATTATGTGAATAATACTGTATACTCTACTGACATATATGAGGGTGGCAAATACCTGACTCAATTATCAAAATAATGCAGTCCAGCATGACACTACCCATAACTATGGCTTTAGAAATAACCACAAATTGAATCAACAACTCTCTGACACAGTTTAATAACAAATTATTAGTAAGTGTTTACAAAAATGTTATTTATTCAAGGTTTTTTTTATTTGACCATATTTTAATTGAAATGCAATATTTTGGTGGTTTTTTTTTTGGTGTGTTACCTGGTTGAAGGAATGGTAAGCAAAGTCAACTGCAGTTCCCACAACGCCGCCCACCATAACAGGCATAAGGATGTCAGCACCAGCCTTAGCTAACTTGTCTAACTACACAAAGAGACACAGATACACACATGCAAATTGGTCATACATTTTAAAATGACTCAACTTAGCAACTTTTTTCCCTCCAATGATCCAAATACCAAAAAAATAAAACTTACAATATCTTTACCTCATCATTTAAAACTAAAAATCAAACAGAACTCATTTGGAGCCACCAACAGCAGTTTTTTGTGCCAATTTGAGATGGAACATAAACAGAAATTTACACTGGAACTGAGAGCTTCACCTTAAAAATCTTTGTACACTTGTATGCTGACCAAAAAAATTGGTATGACACATTGTCAACATTATCATATTATGCAGCTTGACTTAGAAAATGCTTAAAGAGTAGACTCTAAACTTAATTGACTGGATTTATTCTACAATATACCTTTGGAATGAATACCTACTGACAAACATATTGATATATACATACTGGGTATTTGTCTATGTATGGTATGTGTGCTTGCGTACGTACCAGCTTTGCTCTGTTGCCACCTAAGTGGTAGTTGATGTTGGCAACAGCGCAGAGGGCACTGCCCACCCTGTGGCCAAGAGGGGTGTTGGGATTTGCACCTCCATTCAAAAGCTCCTCCACTGCCTGGGCAGGGATAAGAAACAGGTCCAGGAAAAAGTGAGGCTTTTATGTGCATGAGTGGGTGTGTGTCTGTGTGGTGTTACCAGGTCATTTCCATTTGCTATAGCCAGGGAGAGAGGTGAGTGTCCACTCCAGAGGAGGTCTGTGCTGGCTCTGTGGGATAGCAGGAGGGCTACCACCTTACTGGCATTCTGCAAAAAAAAACAAATCCCTTCTGATGTGGTCAGAAAACTTTATGTTTTAATATGGAAGTTCTTATCATATCTGTCCACTTACTGGTATGATATGATACAGTCTACAGTCAATAGTGTCATACTTTGCAGAAGTTTAAAGTGTGTGTACAGAGTGTGTTCATGCACAGAATGTACTGACCTGGTAGTCACTGTCTCTCTGACAGGCCACATGCAAAGCTGTTCGGCCTCCTTCTTTGAGATGTGGGCTCTCACTTGTGCTTAGTGATTCCTGTGCCTTTATTGAAATCAGTACCAAGTCAAATCTCAGAAAATTTGAACTAGCAGCTCAACTATCACCTTAATAATTCCTACTAAAGATGTGAAAAAGCATAGAGGACAATGATTGACGTACCTTATCCGGGTCATAGATCTCATTCTGGTCACATGCTCGTGCATCTGGATCAGTGACAGCATGAAGCAGCAACTCTGTGATTTTGGGACCTGCGGGACCAGGAAGTGCTGCAGCTACATGCAGGGGGTACAGGCCTTTCCTCTACAAAAAGGACGAGAGGTTCAGGGGAATTTTATACATTATGGAAATGATGGAAAAGGGTTATGAGATGGAAGGAGGAAGGGTTTCACTTCGGAGTGCCACAGGGTCTTTCCTGTCTGTGATCAAAATTATTGTATCAACTTGGTACAATTATTCAATTATTTAGCACTGTTTTCAGCGATACAATTATTCTGATATGCTTTGACATATGATATATATATTTAAATAATTGTTGAAATATTTCATATATTTCCATAGAATTCACCACCCACATTTGGTTTAATGTGATGGACATATTTTTACATATTTCTATTTGTTATTTTCCACATACTTGTTCCTATCTGTTTTATTATAGAACATGTTTTAGCATACTCTTATTTTTCTGAGTATTATTATCTTTTTTTAATAATAATAATAATCCTTCATTCATAAAATAAAAAAAAAATCCTGCCTCGGGTGGAAGGGGAATGTCAGTGTGAGCTCCGCACAGCAGCAGTCTCCTGACAGCTTCAGAATCAGCTGCCATGATGGCTAAAAAGAGGACAGGCATAGGGACTCTGGATGCATTTGGGTCAGCTCCACGTTCCAATAACAACTTCAGCGTGTTCAAACGAACACGATGTCTGATTAGACAAGCACACAATATTGAAATTTTTACACACAGAGATACACAAACAAAATCAGTTTCATCAGAACAATTAGCATGGGAAAAGAGAGGAAATGACTGACTCAGTCTTCATGGCAGCCATTTTGCGGACAGTCTCCTGGGTGTCAGAGTGCTGAGGAAACCCTGTGCGACTCAGTGCCTCTGCTGAACGCTGCATCACTTCCTCTGTGACCTGGATACTGTAGCTGCTGATGGAGCCAGCTGAGTAAAAGGTCGGTTTTGGGGTCAGTTTGTCTTTGCTTTGCTGCAGAGAGACAGTTGGGAGACAAAAGAAAAGTTTAAAAACTTTATTAAACCACTTAAAGGATGGAATCACTGAGCTTTATACCTGAACCCTTCCAGATGACTTTGCTCGACAATCCATCCACTGCACACTGCCCAGTGTGATGTCACCATCCAACACCTGAATGGAGCGCTCCACACCCTTAATTCCTCTCTCTGTTACATCCCCCTCACGAATATCACTTATTCTGTTCTCCTCATCCTCCTCAACATCCTCCTTCATCTCTTTATACAGTGTTTCTTTCCTCCCATCAACATCTTCTTTCTTTTCCCCCTCCTTAAGTTCTCCTCCTTTCTCTTTCAATTCACATTCTCCGTCTTCCCACATTTGATCACATCTGCTCTCTTGCTCACTTTCCTCCCCTCTTCTATCTTTCACTTCCTCCCCAGTGCTTTCTTTTCTCGCTCTAACCTTTCCCTCTCTCTCCCTCTCCTTGCAGTCTCTTTCTCCTTCTACTCCCTCCTCCTCTTCCCTCTCCTGCTGTAGGTGATCAGTGTCTGATGGTGTCTCAGGCCCATTCAGGCCAGGCCAGTGCTCTGTGATGAGTTCACTGTCACTGCATGCTTTACTGCTGTGATGGAAGATGTTCTCACTCAGTTCTGCTGTCCTGAAAAAAAAAATACAACAGACATGGAACTTAAACTAATACATTAGCATGTTTGAGAGACACACTTTTTAACTAGTAAGATGTGTTATTATCTTAACTTGTCATAACCTTACTGGGCTTTTTCATAGTGGCAAATATCAGCTGAACACAACAGGATTTAATTAAATACAGTTTCTGCTAAGTAAAAATATAAGACGAGTGGCATCAGCTACATTCCTACTGGTCAGAAAGGTGACTCTGGTTGGTCTCATTGCTCAGGGTTGTGTTAGTGGTCTGAGGTCTGTTGTTGAGCCTGGGTGTGTCTGTTGTGAAGTGCACTTGGCTGACATGGGAACTGTTCCCACATGTAGATGGGGACCTCAAACCCTGATGACACATGACAATTCAGGTTGTTTCTTTTCAACAGTTTGTACAAAAC
>JAPZDV010000021.1:6088298-6103442 GCA_029814665.1 Acanthurus lineatus
TACAAAACACAGCTTCATACATGTTAACCACAGATAAACAGTTGAAAACATGAGGAAACACAGGTTAAAACCACATGAGGTAGAATCTTACTTGAGTTTTTACTGTGTGTGCAGACAAAGTGGTGTGCAGAGACTGAAAAGGGTAGTAAAGGACATGACACACAGCAAGCGCAGACATGCCTTCACAATTGAACTTGTCAATATCAGCGCCCATATCCAACAACAGCTGGATCACATCATTATGGCAGTTTATCTAAGAGGGACAGGAAAGAAAGTGAGATGAGCTGTGATTGTTCAATATCTGACTAAAGTACAGGTTTTCAACCTGAACTGGAAATCAATCAAAGAACAAATGAATGAAAAACTGCATCAATAAGCAATGAGGTAAATATAAAATGTGTTACAGTTGCAGCCATTAGAGCGGTGTGCCCCTGTGAATCTGCTACATCAGGGTGGACCAAACCGGTCAGGAGGCTCTGAGAAACGGCCTGCAGTTCTCCTTGTGAGGCATGCTGGATCAGCAACTCTGAACTGACTTCCAGGGGCCCTTTAGGACCAAAACGTTCCCTGTTCAGAGAGAGAACAGCTGCCACATCCCAGCTCACATTTTCAGCTTGTAATCTGAAAGACGCACACACACACACAAATATAGATAAAGCACAAATATTATTTCAGATTAACTGCAAAAGCATCACACAGGTAACTGTGTATGTCTTTTTTCTAAATATTGATGTCAGTACAGTGCTTTGGTGCCAATGCTGGAACAGCAGTTTTGTGGTGAGTGTTTGACCTGTGTTTATGTATATGAGTCTGCATGCGGGCCTGTAGGGGCAGAGTGGACAGAAGGTCTCGCTCATAGCCTTGGTGTGAATTAGCGTCCGGCTCCCACAGCTTGCCGTAAAACCGTTGATCCAACTCTCTTCTTCGGCCAGGAGGAACAGGCAAGTGGTCCCCATCTGTTGAGTAACTCTCAATGCCAGAGGGGAGGATAAAATTCTCATCTGATGGCAGATTCCTGTCCTTATCCACCTGAGGAGTATTGGGCATAAACGGATCTATTCCAAGAAAGGTCCAAAAGGTATTATGCTTATATAGTAGTATTTTACCTTACAGTTCGTCCCGGCTTGTATCTGTAGACCACTAGTGAGAGGCTAGTAAGAAAAAGGAAGAGGCAGAAAGGTCAACTAATGATCATTTGTAACAGCAAACGTTTATTTTGTGACTTTATTCACTACATTTGTTTGTGCAGAAACAACATATAAAAATATAATAAGTCTCTATAATAAGTCTTCAAATTTTTAGGTTCTTCGACCTGATGCAACAATTTTTTGCCTCTATGTATTACCCAACATTGTGGACTAGCTAGTATAAAAACCTGATTACAAAATGTAAGTGTATTGAAATAAATCAGATAAGATTTATAAAAACAGCAACAATACAATGATATAGTGTCTCAGAGATAGTTAGGGATGGTATCATAATAAGAGGGATGCTTTACGTATTTTTTACGAGTCAAACACTGTTAAGGCTGCTATCTCAGAAGAGTTTCAAAAACATAAAGATGAGCATTTTAAACCATATATATAAAGGAAAATTATCATTGGCAATGGAGTGGGAACATGAATTCACCTGGGGGTGACACAGCAATCAGCATGTACCTGAGACAGAGAATTCGTAGTGGCTGGAGGGTCTAGATAGGCAGCGTATTCAGGAAGGCTCCTCAGGCTAAAGCCATCTTCCACAGGGGCACAGAGCTTAAGCAGCCGCTCCCCAAGCCACAGGCCCACATCCTCACAACCACCTGGATAACTCATCACACCTGGACCAAACCTCTGGTCGGCATGGTACAAACCCTGTAAGGAAGGGGGAGGTTCGTGTTGTTATTGATATGTATAAACTAAATAAATCCATCCAAATGCTGGTTATCCATCTTTCAGTTTACCTTGAAAGTGGCTCCATCATGGAACAGTTGTTGCCCGTATCCTTCCTTTCTGTTGAGGTAGAACTTGCCAGTGAACTTGTGGCCAGTGGGCCAGCAGTATAGTCCATCCCCATGCCTGTAGTCTTTGTAGAAAGAGCCCTCATAGTACTGCACAAAGCAGCAGACAGGACAATCAAACAGTGTTTGCTTTACAAAGCCTCAGCAAAACCTGACAGGATGTTATATTTGGGTTTTATGTGAGAGCTTTCTGAAATGTAAGATAAAAAACACCTTGTTCTCTGTTTGCACAATTCAAAGCTATCAACATTCAGCTAGCTAGCTACCCTAAACTAAAAAAACAAAAACAAACAAAAAAGGGCTCTTTTGTCATCTTTTGCCTAATACTTAATCATGAAGATATTACCTCTCCATTTTTCCAGGTGTATTTTCCTTTGCCGTGTTTAAGGCCGTTTAAAAATTCCCCTTCATATCTGGATCCGTCGGGCCACTCCTGAACACCGGGCCCTTGTCGTTTCTCGTTGCCACTCTGAGCTCCTCCGTGGCCGTTGCTCTGTCTCCCTTCCACCGGTTCCGCAGCTCCTCGTCCCGCTGCCGCCGCCACACCTTTGCCGGTCGACAGCATTTTCTCTGGGGCGAAACCTCCTTAAAGTAGTTCACCTGAAACAGTCTGAGCAAGTCATATCAGCAGTTTGTTTAGAGTAACATTTCACAGGAACTGCCGACAATAGTTTTTTATAAGAGGATAAAACTTTCGCTGTCAGAGGTCAGATTTGAGTTTTGTCTTTGCTGTAAGCGCATGGTTGTCATGACAACAGCAGAATCCACCTCGCGCATGTGCAAACGTAAGACGAAGCGCAAAGTCATAACATTTTTATTTAATTTTTAACTTTAATTCAACTGCTGAAGCACAGAAAGCCTTATGTCGACATCACACACAAAGACACTGTTTCCAATTTAGTAAAGATAAATTATTTATCAAAAATACCAGTAAGAATTAGTATCTGGGATATCCAGTGTTCTTCAAAACGTTTCATTAACTTCATTTTCTAAAATTAAATTTAACTTAATAGTTAATGGAGTCTCAATTACATAAAGCAAATTTAATATTTTCCTTAGTTTTTTTTCCTTTGTTCTTTTTTTAATCTTTATTTTGGCAGGAAATCCCACTGAAATAAAAGTGAGATCAAGGATAAGCTAATTTAGGCCTAAGTGGCAGCCATATACAATTATGAGATATGAAAATGCAACATAATTACATATGCAAATGTCAAAGAATACAAGCTTTCTAAATACAGTTGCAAAATAAAACAAGCACATTGCTCCATCACCACTTAGACCTTATATTCATTAGTGGAAATGCATGTTTTTAATTTGAAAAGTACATAGTAGAAAAATGCAGTAAACAGAGTGAATAACGCTTCCTTGCTGACTTTCTCAAAAATTACAAATCAAGAATTGACTAATAAAGACCACTCTGTCTCCTCAAATAGAATCAAATTTGTTGAGCCAACTTAAACCCATGGACTCAAATAAAACCTGCTGTTTGTGTCCTTTTGGAGACCCTTGGTAGGAACTTCTAAGTACCCCTTGACAAACTTGAGTAGGATCATTAAATATGAATAGTAATGAAAAGAAAAAGGAAAGAAGGTTATTGTTAGAGGGTAGGGACATCCTTGTTAAGTGTAAGTGGTCCTCTGTATAGGGTCAGTGGAGCAGAGTCACCCTGAGCACGTCAGTTCACGTCATCTGACACTTTTTCCTGTAACTGACACTACAAAAGCTGGTCTCAGCCTGCAGTGCGTTGTGTGGTAAAGGAGGACATCACATTAACTCAATTTCACTTCAGATAAACTGGACGTTGTAGTAATTAATTAATCATCAATTTCTATTGTCAGCACAGTTCCTTGATCCTGTTATTATAATATAGATTTAATGACTCAGAAAGAAAGCCACTCTCAAAATCTACTAAAATGTTCGGTTTCCTTGACTGAAATTTTTCAGCACTTCAAAGCAAAAGTCAAATATCCTCTAGAGTGGTGCAAAACTAGATCAGGCAATAGAACAATAAAGCTATCATTTCTCTGCTTAGGATTTAGAGTTTTAAAAAGTAAATGCAACACTGGTTTTATCTAATAAAAAACATATTTCTTGACATTTTAATGAATCATTTGCTTAGTGCAAAACATGTTAACATGTTTCATTTGTGTATAGGGGAGTGAGGTCAATGCAAGTTAGGCTCTAGAATCAATTAATTCAGGTAATTTTAAGGTCCCTCTGATAATCTAGATACAAGGTAGTTTTGTTATTTATTTTTACTTTATTTTTACAATACTGATATTTGTTTGGTTTTTTTTAAACATAAGGAAATTACCTATAAAAGTAATCTTAACTCAGACAAGATTTGAACCACTTCATTCTTTTATTAGTCAGTTGTTCGATTCAAGAAAAACGTAAATACATTATGTTAAAAACACTCTTCAAAAAATCACATAGGTGTTTTTTAAAAACGAAAAAAAAGTCAGAATAACAAAGCATAGACTTAGTGCTTACATACATTATATACATTAGCTTTTTACCACTATCCAAAGCCACTCGGTTCATTCAACATGTAACATAACCAATATTTTGTTTTATGAACAAAGACAAACACAAATAGACAGATTAGATGTTTTTATATTACTGGTAGCAGGATGAGGTCTATCCACATTAATTAGCTCTATATCTTCTAATGACAATTATCAAACTATAAATGCCTTAAGCTGGGCATATTCTTGGCTGTTCTTCAGAAGAAAATCTGCTTCCTAAAATAGCCAAATTAAAAGAGAATCTGCCCTCTTACCTACTGTAAATGTGCACCAAGTTGAAAAGAGTATCAAACTATAAAGTTAGTAATAAGGTCAATTCCCTTCAGTATTGCATTCAAGAGGTTGAGTTGAGTGCACTGTGCTGAGTGATACGAGATGAAGGAAGGCAAGTGTGGGAAGGCGTTAGCTGGGAGGCCAGACATTTTAGGCATTGCTCCTTTCTTCTACTGTGAAAGTTTCCATGGGGCCTTTGCTCAGAGCCTTGATGTCATTCAGGAGACTGGTTGGGGTCAAAATGTGAGAAGACCCTGCAATCAAGACAAAGGGTCCAAATTAGAGCACACTGTACAGTTCTTACCTCCTCCAGCAGGTGGAGTAAACCAACAGGAGATAAAAATAGACAGTGACTGTTATTCAGCAGCTGTTTCAAAGCAAATGACCAATTCAAGTAAAGTTAAGCATGCTGTTTGAATAAAGTTTTAGAATGACCAAATTTCAACAGGTCACTGACTGGACTTAATTAGAGCAACACTGTGATCCTTGCATTGTCAGTAAGTAAACAGTTCTCAGGAAAATTTGATTGAAATCAAAGTGCAGTGAGATTCAAATACTTAAAATTTTAACAGTTATCCGTGTTATCTCACCTATGATGACCTCGCAGGACTTCACTGCCTGGGTGACCTCATAGGCCGAACGCATCTCAGAGTAGCAAATTCCTCCTAAAACAAATATAATGAGTCGTGAGCCGGTCCGGCGTTCGTCCTGAGAATTGGCTTTGTGCTTCTGTCGGGCACTGTGGAGCAAACAAAATGGAAAAGAGAAATTTACTGAGACAAAATTTAAAGGAAAAATTTAAGGTGCATGTCCATACTGTGGATATAGCCAAATTGATTTCCTTGTAAGAAAGGACAAGAGGGAGGGTAAGAAATAGATACTCAGAAAAAGATCTATGCTCTGAAAACATTTCAAGATTATTCCTGTTAGTAAAGTCAGTGGCAGTAACATTTACCCCAGAAAAAGAAAAAAGAGAGAGAGAAAACGACCCCCAACACATCAGACAGTTGGGGATGAAAAAATAGTACCAGAGATTACCACTGGAGGGTGCTAGCTTACAACACTCTTACTGTATGCATTTGTTTCTACAAGCTAAACATCAAAACGTCTCCATAAAATTACATCTAACATTTGTAAAAGTTTTCAGTACCATGCAGGAGTTTCAAGTTGGTGATTTGGATAGAAATTCCTGATCAGAACATCCCTACCTGAATTTATAATTAATTCCAGAGCCTATTAACTCAGTTCAAGTGTTATAAAACAAATAAAAAAAAAAACCTCTGTACCTGACGGCTCCAGAGCCATTCCAGGCAGCAGGACACTCAGACTGGTGCGGCCATTCTTTGGTGTCCAGTTTGTTTTCCACAGCATCCTGAAAGGCAACAGATTTTCATTTATCGATCATTCATAGGAGACATGGCACTTAAGGACCAGATCTCCAGTAAAATCTAATGTCATGCACTTGTGTTTTGCCTGTTCTTAAAGTTGCGTATTCTACTCAGATTTATATGCACAGAAATGTATAACTTCAAAGCAATATTAGGGTTTTTGTAAAGGCTGAACTAGGAGTTTTAGAGTTCAACCTCATCAATGCAATGAGAGGGCAATGAGAGGGTAGGAACCAAAATGATTATTCAAAAATGATTTCTCCTTTTTTGGAACACAAGTTTTCTTTTTCACTTTCATGACTTTAAATAAATGAAAATATGTGATCTGTGCAAGTTTCTCAAATAACAGGACCAAAATCAAGAAGTAGGTATAATTCCTCAAACTATGAAAAAAGCCCAGAACTACATAGCGATTCCAGCTTGTTACTACAAGGTGCATCAAAGGATGTCAAAACAAACTGGATGTCAAGCACATCAAGACTTTAAATGTCTGTTGTGGTTATAAACATATGAAATTCACCTCTTGGTACTCAAAATTTTCATTGAAAGATACATAAATGTTTTTACAATGAGCAGTTTGGTTTGAGCTGTCTTTTTAAATAGATTTTACGCTGTGAGCACATCAAGAACTAGTCTGTTTCCTGCTTTAAGAGTCAAAAGTTCACTTCCGTTTACAGGAAGCCAGGTGCTCTGGTGGTTAAGATTGCTCAAAAACTGCCTTTCAGGCAATAAAAGGAGGGGAGTAAAAATGAGACGACACAATAAAAACATCTCATGTTACAATCAGACCTAACCTGTTTTTAATGTTAAATTACAGTTTATATGAATCCCATTTGCAAAAAAACTGCCTCTGAAAAGAAAAACTCAGCTCTTATTACTGCTAATTTTCCTCTTGCATTTGATACAAACATGAAACTTAACTGCTGAGGAATTACGGAACTGAAATTCAATCTTTGGTTAAAACTAACCTTTATTTTATGACCAATTTGGCACTGGAGTAACCCGGCCTTAGTTTCCCTTCCATTTATGAGAAGTGGCCTCAGAACTGATATATGTTATTACCTTAGTGTTTCATCAGCTTAGCTAAGCTAAACTAAGCAGAATTAAAACAAAAGAGAAGAAAAAAACTTATTTATAAGACAAAAGGAAAAGGCAAGTTCTATCTATGTGCAATATGTGTCTTTTCATAGTTCAGACTTTAACAAGGCTGCAGGTGATGGTGACATTCTACCTCTGTTTTAACACAAAACATAAGCTCACCTAAACCACAATAACGTCTTATATGGATCAGTACATGAGGACGTTTCTGAAAGAAAAGAATCATCCCCAGGGATCGACACACAACTGGTGCGTTATTGTCCCTTATAGGTGCAAAGATGATGTCCTTAACAAATGGATTAAGAGGTACAGAACAAAACAAACATGTATGTGTCGCGGCCTATCAGATGACCTAAATCTGATAACCTCCTTCTGTGGTGCTTTTACAAGTTTTGTTCATAATATTTCTCACGATTGCCTTTCAGAGTGAGACTGGGGGTAGCACGGTGACCTACATCCAGCTATATGGTGAGATCTGGACTGATGTCAATGCTGGAACTACTTTTCTCCTGTTGTCCTACATCTTATATCTATACCCATTTAAAATTCTTTACAGTAACACTACCGAAATCACTAAGGTGGCAATAGTTACTTAACTTCCCGTTCAACAAAACAAAAAAATAACAATCTGGCAGTAAAGATGTAAATGTTTTGAGTAGGTCTGTCGAAGTTAACACGTTAATAATGCCTTAACTCAAACTCCATTTAACAGCACTAATTTTTTTAACACGCGATTAACGCGCGGTTGCATGGTCTGTGTCTTGCCAGCTCCCGTAATTTCAGGAAGTGGCACTAAAATAACATTGCAAACAGTTACAAAGCAGAAATGGATACAGAAAAGGGACTTTTAAACGGAAAGTTTAGCTGTAAAGTTTTGCCTGATGGTTCTCTGGACAAAACAAAAGTAATTGTATTTATCGTAAATGTAAAAGGGCAGGGTAAAAAATTTGCAATTAATTTGTGATTAATCACACGTTAACTCAGGACACTAATGCGATTAATCGCAAATAAAAATTTTAATCGACTGACAGCCCTAATTTTGTGATCATGTTGGTTATAACTTAAACAATCTCCCTTTACTGACCTCCATCACGTCTTTTATGACTGGAGTCCATCTGGACAAATTGTACGTCTCCTCATTGGAACGATCTCGTCTGGTGGGTTTGCGAGAGAACAAACTATTCTAGAAACAGGAGTACATGAAACAGTATGCAGGATTCAGAGACTGAATAACAAAACCACAAATAAAAAAAGACAATATTTGGATACAAACCCAGAATTAAAATGAAAAAAAATTATCTGCCACAATTTAAGATGTCAATGATAATTTTAAACCATGGGTACACTGATCTAAAATCAATCAATCAATCATTTCTGTTACTTTTTTCTTCTCTTCACTACATACCGATGTGATGATAGGGACGTCAAGTTCTTGCCAGTTCAGGATAAACTCTCGTTCATCTTCAATCTTTACATGCTGGATAAGTTTGCTTAAGTTCTCATCTGTTGTTCCTGTTTAAAATCCCCAAAAACAAATAAACAAAATAAGTGTGAAAATCGTCATGTATCAGGGCTGGAGCCTCTCAGTCAATTGGTTCTCGGTTCATTTATTGTGTTTTTTTAAAGATCATATAGATCTCTAATACAAGAAATTGATATCCATCGCCTTGCCCTCAATGGAGTACTTACAACTATTATATGTTTTTGTCTGTCTGTTGGAAGTTTCTCTTTGGACATGTTTTAAAGTACCTCAAAAAGCTCCACATACTGTAACTGTTTGAGATACATTGACCAGTTAAAGAACAGTGCGCACCAAAACAGCTGAGAGTTCTCCTTAGAGCACGTCTTGGCTCACATGATTGTTCTGCCTGGTTTTGGAGGTCTAAACCAAACCGCACTGCTCTACTAAGAAAGCAGTGCTTTTTCTGTCACAGTTGACATCGATGTGGGAAATGTTCATAAATGAAATGTCATCTGCTGTTGCAACTGAGGCACAACGCGACAGGGGGTTTTCACTTTTTCTGAGCAGTGCAGTAAATTTGCAGTGCAGTAGCTTTAATTTGGAATTTAAGATTTTGAGGAAGTGCAAGGACATCCTCCTCTTTATTAGAGGAATGTAAAACCTCTCTAGTGACCATCTTTGCACAAAAAAAGTATAGCCAAGGTCAAAGACTTTTTAGGGAAATTACCACAAGTAGAAGTGGAGAGGATCTTAAAATAAAAACAACAAAAAGGAACAAGTAACCATTTAAGATTTTCTCTTAGGAGAGGCAGGCCAACAGTTAATCTTTTCAATGTCTTATACTGTTCTCTTTCTGCTGGTCAATCTGACAGGCTGCACTCCAAAAACCTCCTGGATAAATATGAACTCAAGGCAAGATGCTACTTTTTGCAGCAAGCAAGAATGTGACTGTAAAAGGAAACCAGTGTGCTGGTTTACCGTTGAGGCTGAAGATGTAGAGCAGTACAGCTCTGATCTTGTCGTGGGTGCTGTATGGGTGGAGCAAGACAGGCAGCAGTGTCCTCATGGGATCCTTCACCTTCATCCCGTCCACATCTGACCCCACTGCAAGGTCCTAAACTTGGACAAATCATTTTTTTAATGTTTTGTTTATTATCATAATATCATAAATGTTTGCGCTTTTTTTATAAGTCACAAAGCCTCACATCCTTCACAACTGAAAGCTGAATACCATACTTCTAGTCTTTCCCCACAGGGAGGTTGTCTTTGGACAGACATGGCTACAGAAAAAGTACCCTGAAGCTAATAGATAGTCAGTGTCTTGCTAAAGGACACTTCATATGGGCAACTGGCAGTGGCCAAATGGTTTTCAACCTGGTGAAAATGTTGGCCATTTGTCTCCCACCAAACAGATGACAAGGCAATGACTGACCTGTTCGGCTTTGCAGAGTTTCTCCACATTGTTTGAGAAAAGTTTCATGCAGTCCTCAGCCAACTGCAGATGAACAGTTTTCTAGAATTCATACAAAGAGAAAGGTTAAGGACAATATGTACAGAGCAATGCATCACACTTGGCATAGTTTCTTCCTTTACTTAAAAACACTTATATACACTTAGAGGCAATAAATTATTCTTTCCACTCTGTTATGCTGCTAAAAACATGATGAAGTCAACCCCACATAATTCCAGGCTTTGGAGGCACCACACCCAACCACTACATGACAAGCACTTTGGTCTATAATTGCTGTTAGGCGGTAAATAATATCGAGGTTGAATTCTGTTTTGGCCCTGGAAGAAAACTTGTCGAAGATCTCTAAAAAACGAGAACAATTAAATTGCACAATCATCACAAACCTCAGTCAGCTGTTTACGGAATGAAGGCATTTTCTTCATCATTTGGGCCAAATTGCTAATTGTGATCTGGAAAAAAAAAAAAAAAAGGAATTGAAACATTAGCTCATGACATGTCTTTTAAGGATAAAATATAGAGCTCATCATGTGTGTAGCACAAACAAAGAAACCACAGCAGTACCTTTCCATCTGGCTGCTTCTTGCTGGCAGATATTTCCTTTACCATCTTGGGGATTTGTCTATTGAAAGAAAAAAATGTGTTTAGGGTTTGGGTGAAGAAGACATGAATGGGATAGCTAGACTGGGAACACTTACTCTGAGACCTCAGCGATGTGCTTGTGCCTCAGTTTAACCCAGAGCATGTCCTCCTCATTCAGCAAGGCCTGCTTCTCTGAGCCATCTTTAGATTTGTACCTGGCACCAAAATTTAACACAGTTGATTTCAAGCTAGAGACTTATTGCACACATTTCCAGAATAGCTGCTCTGCCATATGAACATGACATATAGTGCAGGAATGTGAATGTGCAGTGAGATACAGAAGAAAAGCTTGGATTACTGGTAGGTGTCGTTCTGGATATCAATGAGGTCGTAAGCCATGGCCTGATAGGTAAGCTCATGCAGGATGGGGCTGACGGGGTCAAATCCTCTCTCCACTATCAGCAGCTGTGCCTGGGTCTTTCCCTTGTAATAGAAGCAAAAATTGAAGGAAAAAAAAACATAAACACTTTCTTAAATTTCTTTGCCACTGCTTTGCTGGTACAAACAACCACTGCAAACTTTGTCTTTCTGGTGAAATGGAACATGAGTTTAATGTGCTTTGGGTGAAGGAATAATGGATGGCGATGCCTTTTGTTTGGCTGCATTTTCAGTTTCCCATTTCCTCCTTGGGATAAGATCATGTTTATTCTGTCACCATTCTTTGTTCAGATTGTGTCTCACCTTCTTTTTGCCACTGTCATCCAGGTCATAGTGACGGGCCAGCTTGTTGTCCACCAGCTCTGCAAGGATCTTGGCATTCTTCAACTTGTTGCCGCTAGGTGTGATAGAATTTTTTCTCCATGAGTTATCACAGTCACATTAATGCATAATACATATACTGCGTTAAAGTAATTTGTACAAAAATGGTTCTAAAGTCACACAAGTTAAGTTTTTTGGCATATTTTTGGGGGAAGGTGTGTGGTTCTTTCATTTTAGTTTGTCTTTTAGAGTGGTGTTGGATGGTTTGACTGCTGCTTTTGCACACTTGAATGTATAAATGTTTTATTTTTATTGTAGAACAACAAAAAATGTATTCTATGTCAAATGACAAAAGCTACATAGTGATCTTGTTTGTTTCCCACCTCAGTTAGGTAACATGGTTTATGGTCTAAGTTCAAGGCTTTTTATCAGAGAGGGTTTCGCTCTGCTTTGGGGGCTGAGGTGTGTTAGAGGCTGAGAAATGAAATCTGCTCTGGCTTACATCTTGTATCTGACCCCTGGGTACTCGTCCAACGTGGCACAGAGCGTGACGAGCTGATCTGCCAGTGTCTTCAGTGTCTTTATATTATCTTCTCTTCTGGGACTGTAGATGCTTTGGAAAGCCTCTGGATTATCACATGTGAACACCTGTGAAACATTCAGCATACCAGTCAAAAAAACTGATAAAACAACAAAAACAAAAACAACAACAACAACAAAGAAACTGCCTAAATAAAAAAAAATCATGTAATCATATAAAAAAGCAGAGTGCATTTTTTTTTATGTCTGTGAACATTTCTGACTTGAGAGCTTTTTGCCTAAATATTTGCAAAAAATAAATGTGATTTTTTTCTTTGTAAAAAGCCCCCCAAAACTGACAAACTAAAAGCCTTTTCCATTTTTCCAAAGACAATAAATGACTAATTTCCTGGCTACTAGGATTATATAATGTTTGTACAATCATTGCATCACAGCTTAAAGCAGCCAACACCCTTTAAAGATTTACTCTTCCTTCCAGTGATAACATGACACTGAACACTAAAACAAGTGGCAGTTGCCAAGTTAGCAAATCACAGCCCAGATAAAAAAAGGGAAACGGATCTTTAAAAAAACCCCTGAAAGCAACCACTCACTTGTGCCTCTTGTGGCAAGAAGCAGATGTTTATTTCCTTGCAGACTCGTATGTACTTTGCACAGTACAACTTCATGTTGTTGAACAGGTCGTCTGGACAGTCTGTGGACCAAAAGCTTTTAGTTTGCATGTTCACTGTTAAAGAAAAATCAGCAACACAACATTTTGATCATGTTTGGCATTTTTCTATTACTTACAGTCAGTGAAATAAACATATGCTGCTTTATATTTAGGTTTGGATTTGAAATCAGCGATAAAGGCATCCACACACTGTGAAATGAATTAAAATAGAATATATTACAAAAAGGGTTTGGCAGTCAAAACTTCACAATCAAATTTCAAAAAACACATCACCAGAATGAACACAAATTCTGTAGAAACAGGAATCTAAATCCAAATGCATTATGATTATTAAAGGGTTAGTGCAGCAAACCTCTGCAGTTGGCGACATGAAGTAGATGGCCTTCATTTCTGGAACAGGTTCTCTGATTCTGAACAGGTCCTCCACGACTAAAGACACAAAGTATTTATTATAACAGGGCAGCTACAGATATCTACATACAAACTTGAGTTAGTATGTCTATTGTCAACATTATGTAAAAATAAGTGTTTCATTGTCATGGCAACATAGCCTACTTGTTATCTTCTCCGCCATCAGATCGGACATTTTGCAGCATGATGAGAGGAGCTTTGTGGTGAAGGAGTCCAGAATCAAAATCTGTGAAGAAGATAAATCAGTTGTGGTCCTTCCATAATATATTATTTTCAAAAATGAGAAACTACAAGTCTAATTTGAGTCACGGGAAAAGAGTGGAATTAATGCAATTACATTCAGAAGACTAAGTTTTGAGATGATTGGACAGTTGTCATACCTTCCATACTTCAGATTTTCTGCAGTCTGCAATAATTGTATCCTTTATTCCTGTCAGAGACACAGACCATGACTCATGAAAAACAGCATGGACTAATATCAGACAAACATGACTCATAATTTGAGCTGTGTATTAATTTTATGGTTCAAAGAGTAGAGTTGGACAGAAAAAAACAAGTTATTTTATTTTATCACACTATCTGTTCATCACTCATTGATCTAGTAATAAGAAATGAATTAGGCTGATGCAACATAGACACAGAATTATTTGCTGTTGTGTTTCATACTATTACATAACACATTATAATTAATCAGGAAAAATCATTAATACTCATGTAACAGCAGTTTTTATTCATGGTAGTCAATTAGCTATTATTTTGGTCTTGTGCAGCAAGCTATTTAAATAAAGAGATATTTGTGCTGGTTGGAGTAAGCTCATCATTCTTATATAAGTTTTCAGTTAATGAAATAAAAAAGGGTGGAAATCAAGGCAGTTGAAGTGTCAGTCTTCTTCTTTAATCCTCTACCGTTACACCTGACTAAAACTAAATCAGTAAAATATAAGTAAGGTAAGATGAAGATTCAACTTTATAGTAATCATAGTCGAGACCGTATTTTCTGGTGTGCAAGATAAATCAAGGATTTAAAAGGAAATAGACTGAAATTAGCTTTTATTCCAGATGCGATTTTTGGACTGCAACTACTTCTTATTCTCTCTGAACTTTTGTTATGTATAATTTAAAAAAAAAAAACCCAGACACTTGAACACCACCATTCATTACTGCGACACTTTAGCCATCACAGCACCCTGCCAAAGGAAGGCGGCGCGACGGGAAACAGGCCGGAGGAGAAACAGCCTTCGACAAAAAACATGTTTGAAAAGTTACTCCTAAGTTAGGGTCAGTTATCGTTAGCTGGACTCTTTAAAGCATGGTTTCACAAACATTAGCCAACAGTGATATGAGGTGGGGCTGCTTGCGATAGAAGTGACCTCACTCGTACTATCCCTACGAAAGTGCCATAACATTATAAGAGTCGAAGAAGGCAAAACTACGATAACAAGGCTGTCTGTAATTGCGTTTATCGAAACATAGTATGCTCCGCAAGTTAACGTTGATTATTTGTCGATACTTCCACCAATCCAAGTTTGTAAACTTCCGTTGTGATAAACAGCAGAATGAAAGTCAAAGCTCAGCGTCATTACAAGATGCAAAGCTTAAAAGAAAAGAAGCACGCAGTCAACAGCCCCTTAAGTTGTAACACACTGTGAAAGTTTCAGTCTGCACAAAAAGCACTTTTCAACTGTTGACTTACTTTTCCAAACTATTCTTTTAAGCCCGTGATCTGAGCCAGTTGCCATCTTGTTCTTTTTTTTTCCTCTGCGCCTCTTCCTGTCAAGTGTCATCCAACTCTGACGTCATTTACGTCAACAAGTGTGCGACAGAGCGCCGCTGTAGTTTTTATTACTGCAGTTAAATCTCTCACGATATCCCGCGTTATCTCGCGTTATAATCTATCTATCTATCTATCTATCTATCTATCTATCTATCTATCTATCTATCTATCTATCTATCTATCTATCTA
>JAPZDV010000021.1:6103560-6124221 GCA_029814665.1 Acanthurus lineatus
TCTATCTATCTATCTATCTATCTATCTATCTATCTATCTATCTATCTATCTATCTATCTATCTATCTATCTTATTTTTTAAATTAAAATTGCCGCTCTTTTGAGAGTGATGAGGTACGCAAATAAGACATTTTACTCCTGATGTCAAATTAATGAGATTATAGATCACAAACTTTCACACAAGAGAACTTTCTCATGTCAAAGTAAGGGATACTGATTTGAGGCCTCTGGGAAAAAAAAAAACTTTTTCTTTACTTATTTCCTTTTGAGGTATCTTGACTACATCCTTGAATATAGAATATCATGCCTGTGGCTGCAAAGGTTTTATTGTCTCTTGCTACCCAATCTTCACCTGCCCTAAGGTGCACGTCTCTAATTCACTGTGACTGTTAAGCTCCAGTAGGAGGGGCCAGATGCTGGTATTTAAACCAACACAGACATCAGGTGTGCTTAAAAAAAGGCAAGACAGTTAAAAGAAAAATAATACAGGAGCTGGTAAGCGCGTGAAAAAGTAAGAGGAGAGTGTTAAGGGACGGTCGTGAAGAATGGGCAATATGAAGTGGTTGGTGATTTTTGTTTTGCTGGAAATATGTTCACAGGTACAGTAAAATAACAGTATTTTAGATTTATCATATAAGATAACTTCATTCAAACATTTTGTTGAGAAAAATGAAGTGAACTATACAATGGGAAACTATTTAACTAAGTAGTTAACTAGTAATCAATTTGGACATTGTATAATTTCACAAGACTATTGCTAATAATCATTTTTCATCTAAATTTTCAGGCTGCAGCTGATACAGGTAATGTGTGTTCTCTTTTACCATCAATTTCCTATAGATGTTTATATTACTGAAATCTATAAAATGAACACAACTTGAAATTGTGTCCTCTTTTATACATTTTTGTGTAAAAAAAAAAGCAATGTTTTAGTGTAATAACTATTCCTGTAATGATCTCCATGTTCTTTACCTCTCTCATTAGGTATCCAAGTATCGGTATTCTCAACATCATCCAAGACAGCGATCCTCAGATGGACCAGAGACTCCAGAGCCAGCTCATACAAGATCACAGCTGCCCCCAAAAGCTCACCAAACAACCCCATTGCTTTTGCCACCTTTGGTCCAAACACAGTGTTGGGTTCAATCAACTCTCTGTCTCCCAACGTTATTTATGAATTCACCGTCGAAGCTCTGGATAATTCTCAAGTGACACTGAGCACTGCAACTTTGGAGTCACCCACAGGTGTGATAAACTTCTGTCTCATAGCTGCTCTGTAAAGTTCTTAATAACAAAATATTCCTTTTAGTGCTTAACTATTTAATTTTCCATTTTAAAAAAATTAACTGGTTTGACTGTGTATTCAGGTATTGTATGTGTTTTACTTTTGTGCTACCTTAAACAGGCATGCTAATTCACCGTTGGCTTAGAAAAATAGTTTAATCAAGCCTGAAAAAGTAAATAGGCAAATAATTGTTGGCAAAATGGTCAATACCACAGCTAACTATTAGATCTCATCTCATTTCCAAAATTTTCCTGTTGAAAAGTTTATAACACTTACCCTTTTTTGTGACATCCACTCTAATCTGAACTGATTGTGACTGTTTCAGCCCCTGAGATCATGGATCCCATCCAGACAGTGAAGTCAAAAGACAGCAGGACCTTGATAGTGGGATTCAGTTTGAAGACTGGGGCAACCCATTACATTGTACGAGTCCAGAATGCCAACGGTTTCTTCAGAGAAGACACAGTGTCCTCCTCCCCTGCTGAGATCAAGTCCCTCACACCTTACACCGAGTACACACTCAGCATCATGGCTGTGAACAGCGGAGGCCGTAGCCAGCCGTCTCCAACTGTGACTGCAAAGACAGGTATCATTGATTCTTACAATGACTTTATTTGTGTGCTGAATGGAACATTTTCATGTTTCATGCTTCCATGGCTGGGAAAATTGCCCTTACAAATGAATTCAGTGGGGAAAAAACACCCAAAAGTTGCTGTATGTGTACAAATGAGTCACACATTCATTGAGAAACACAGTACCTTTTCTCGATAATCCCCATGCCCTGCAGAAGTCACTCGATCTGTCTCTTTGTCCAATTGCAAGGCCAACATATTCAGTATTGTGAGACAATGTACGTACACACACATCACATTCATTCAAATCCAGGTTTGTCTTACCCAGTAAATGCATCAGGACCCCTTCGGGGCCTATCCTGTATTTGTGGAAACTGTAGCTGAAGATCTTATGTCGGACACAAAGAGTTGACCTCATCTTAAGAACATAGCTGTCACCTCTCACCTCCTCTCCCACCCCTGGGGAGAAAATCTAATCCATTTGAGCCAGAAAAACATTCAACAAGAATTTGCACCTTTTTTTTGTTTAGTGTTTGCCATTATTTCTTCCTTTTTTTGATTTCTCTCACATAAGATCAAATTATATAACTACTAGAGGCAAATATTTGCATCTCTCTTCTATTCTATGAAAGCAGCAAAGCAAATTCATTCATTGTCATACATAAAGTTCAGCTTTTTCAAACCCCGACTAGTAAAATTGTAGCCATCAAAGGTGAATGTTGTATTTGCGCAGAACAAAAGTCTTGCATTCGACTTGCATTTTTTATACAAAGATTTATGAGCATTCCTCTTAATATTTATAACATGTAAAAATTTTTGAACTTTCTTCTCCTCCACAGTCTTGCCCTCTCCACAGATCTCCTCCACCTCCTCCTCCAGCAATGACAGCATCACTGTGTCTTGGGCCACTGTTGATCACGCTGTGCAGTACACCCTGTCCATATACAAGCTGGGCTCAAGCAGTAGCATGAAGCACAACACCTCCGAGACTAATATGACCATCTCTGGCCTGGATGCCGGCTCTCTCTACTTCATCAAGGCTTTAGCCTGGGACCCTGAGGGCCGAAAGGGAGAGGGCACTTTGTATATCAACCAGAAAACACGTAAGGAGGCACTGAGACTAAGCCTGTGTGGTTTTATGCTGTGTGAACCTCTCACATAAAACCTCATATGACTGAAGATAGACACACACTATCTCCTATAACTGTTGGTCCATGTGGTTTTGTAATAATATGTGAGCAATACAAGAGACTAAAGAACAAAACTCTTTGGCCTACAATTTTAGCACTTACTCTATAACAGCAACATATCAAAAAACAGTGTAATATAAGTTTTCATTTGGATGAGATTAAAGATGCTATAGTTTTATATATATATATATATAAAAATTGGGAATTAAAACGAAAGTAGACAAATATCATTAACATGCACACAGGATAAAAAGTAAATGCACTCAGTGGTTATAGCCTTTTATAGAATTTAACAGTTAATGTTTTATTTTTTAACCATATTTCTGTGATAGCAGTGAGTCTCTGGGTTGAAATGCATCATTTTTCTTAACTTTTTGTCTGTGACATCTTAATTAAAAAAGTAACTGAAACCTTTAGCCATCTGTTAAATATAGTGGAGTTAAATGCAGGTCATTTTCATCAGTAATTCAGTAAGGAATGGAAGCTCATTTTTAAATGAAGTAAAAACGTTAAAATGTAACAGAATACTTGAGTAATAGCACCTCTTCTTCTGTGTCTACAATCAAAGTTTGTATCTGCCAAAGTGTCTGACTGACCCAGTGGGTGTATGTGTTTTAATGTGCACTTTGATACATCATTTTAGTGTGTCTGTATTTTTTTGTTGTGTTTAACAGGACCTCCAACGCCATCTTCTGTCAATGTCTCTATGGTGATGACCAATGGTGTGGCTGGACTCTCTGTGTCCTGGGAACTTGATCAGGAGGTTTATGGATCCATTAATTACCATGTGATGAGTGACCAGAATTTCACATGTAACTCCAATTCCAGTTTCTGCATCCTGCCAGCAGTGGGCTGTGGAGAGGTACACACCATCCATGTCACTGCGTCGAATGAGGCCGGACCCAGCTACCCGTCCAACCCCGTGCAGTTTATCACCTGTGAGTACCTTAGACTGGATTTTGATCCATACACATATACCTGTTGCTGTTGTTTGTTGTTTGACATTTTCATGTTTGGATGTACTTGCACATGTAAAAATTGAAATTGTTATTTTGTGATTCCTATAGAGAAATGCTTTAGAAAAAACACACTACACTACATCAGTGGTAGTTCAGCATCCTGAGTTGTACAGTTAGTGTGTATGAGTGTGAGAGTGACTCAACTCCCTGCTGTGCCATCAGACCCCTGTCCACCAGAGTCTTTGACACTTGTGGAGTCTTCTGAAGGAAACTGCACGCTGACATGGGACACAGTGCCTCATGCTGACAGCTATTCAGCCTTCATTAAGACAGGTGATGGCGTTGAGAAGATCTGCAACACCACTAGCAACAACTGTACCTACAAGTGCGAGTGTGGCTACATGTACCTGATGTCCGTGTTCGCGTTTAATCAGGCAGGCAGCAGTCCTCAAGGAAAGGTTCTAAACTATACCACCTGTAAGTAGAAACTGAAGTGACTTGAGACACATTTTCTCCTCCTTCAGGTTATAATCATGGTGGTTTGTGTATCTGTTTACTTTGGAATAACCTGTGTCTTTCAGTGCCTTGTTGTCCAGAGGGTGTATCCGTCTCAGTGGTGAGCACTGACACTCTGGAGATCATGTGGACGGCCTCACGAGGGGCACAGCTGTATGAGACTCGGGCTGTGGACAGTTCAGAGGTCATCCTGTGTAACGATACTGCACCAGTGTGCGCCCTCTCTGACCTCAGCTGTGACAGTTCCTACAGTGTGATGGTGACACCCTGCAATGAAATTAGTGGATGCAATCGTGCATGCAAAACTTTCACCAAAGACACAGGTAAAAAACTTGAATTTATATATACATTCTTAAATTCATGTGTCATTTCTGCCACTAGAGGTCTCTCTATCAAAACAATGAAAATAAAAGACAGTAAAAAAAAAAAGAAGTAAAAGCATGGGTATGTTTAATAGTTAGTCCATGTCATAATTTCTACCTCTGACCCACAGAGCTAAAGTGCAATCACATTAGGTGAACTCAACTTTTAATTTGTGCTCTCCATGTTGCCCTTTAGCTCCCTGCATGCCGACGAATCTGATGCTGACACCGAAAAACTCATCTTGCATCAGTATCAGCTGGACAGCAAACAACAGGGCTGCTAATTACACTGTGAGCGCGTCAGGGGATGACGGTGTTCACACTTGTAGCACCACTGGAAACGGCTGTGACATCAGTGACCTTCCCTGTGGCTCCACCTACGAAGTCAGTGTCATAGCAACCAGCCCTGCAGGCCAGAGTTTACCCAGTTACTCTGACTCTCTGGAAACAGGTTAGTAGTCAAAGGTTTGGATCACTCAGTTCAGTGTAACAGTTCAGATTAGCAACAAATTTAAGAACAGAACAGTTGAAATGATTAGTAAGGTATGCAGATTAGAAATATGTCAGGCCATACAAGTCTCTCATACAGTTGCAAAGTTTCTTGATACAGTTTTTATAAGTCCCCACTGAAGGTAGGAACATGACTCTCTGTAAAGATGTAAGTTAGATAGTGTTAGTGTTATAGAGATCTTAAATTTAAAAAAGTAATACAAAAATATAATTTATTACTATTCTTTTATTAAATTTTTGCTTTTCTCAAAAGATCTGTGGTTATGCAGTCATGCATTCATAATTGTAGTTAAAGATGCATGATATAACTTTATTGGTGACAGTTTTAGTTATATAATTATATATTGGTTATATATAAACAAAAACAAAGCATCCCACATTTCTTATAATGTATCTGATGGCATCTTCATAGTAGACTCCGCACTACACCTGCAGTTTTTACAAACCTAGTTTCAAATATTTGAAAGCTGTGTAAACAAATAAAACAGATTGTGAAAATTTGTTAATCTTTTTTGACATGACTTATTAAAAACAGAACAAGCACAATATTTTTGTTTGAATTCATCATAATTGATTTTTATAAAATAATATCTCTAAATTTGATGCCAGCAACACATTTTTGATGTGTTGAATTTTGGGCAAAAAAACAGACTGGGTTGTGTTGTTGAACTTGTGGAATGCTTTAAATCACCAGTTGAGGAAATTTCACAGGTAAACAGGTTTATTGGTAACAGGTGATATTATAATGACTGGATGTGACAGGCCAATTGATATAAGATCCACCACTTTGTGAACACGGCTGTATAAAAGATATTTTTATGTGGATTCTGGAACACGTCTTATAACACTTCTTCGTAAACACAGTATGTTTAAAAATGAAGGCGATTAAAAAAATATATATATTTTTGTTTGTTTGTTTGTTTTTTTGGTTTTATTTTTAAATTTTTCTACAGCATCCCATCTTTTTGGAAATAAAGGTTGCAAACATAGGGTCTTTGGTTGGTGTCTTAAGCCTAAACTAAAGGGTTTTTTTGTGTGTGTAACTTTAGAAAGCTCCCTCCTGAGTCACAGCAGTCTTTTTACAACTGGTTTTCTGTGTGGATTTTGAAATTGACCAACACTAACAATTTGTAACAATAATCATCTTTTACAGAGCCCTGTTGCCCTGTGGATCTATCAGTAGATCAGGTGACTCAAGCAATGACCAACGTCTCATGGTCTCACGCCAAAGGGGCACATTCCTTCATTACTTCTTTAACATCACCACGGGGTCATGCTCGCTGCCACACCAAAGACTCCCACTGCCTCATGGGATGCATCACCTGTGGGACCAACTATACCGTCACCATGGAGGCATTCAGCCACAGTGGGCGAAGGTCCAACTGCACCTATCAGGGCTTCTCGTCCAGTGAGTGATCATGTTTCCTACCAGTGAAAAGAAAAGACAGACCTTTATGGACAAAAAAAAAGCCATATGCTTTAAAGCTACACTGGTGTAAATGGGGTCAGATTCATTTTGCAGGGTGTAAATGCTGCTACAGAGCCCATTACATGCACACTGTTACAATATTATTACTGTTTTACAGTGCTGTATTACAATAAAAACATTTATTTCAAATTTGTGTGCTGTTAGGTCATTTAGTTATGTAGTTATTAAATATACAACCTCTCTGTCTGTCTCATAGGTGCCTGCTGCCCCTCAGGTGTCAGACTCTACAGCATGGCAGGTAACTCTGTGCGGGTGTACTGGCGCAGCGCTGGCAGCAGCCACAGATACATCACAGAGATGGTGGGCAGCAGTAGTAACTACAGTTGCACTACATCACCTGGAGAGAACAGTTGTGATGTTTTCAACATCGAGTGTGGGGGCGCCTATGATGTAGTGGTGGCTCCACTAACACCAGAGGGCAGCAAAGTCCTTTTCTGCCCCAAGAGAACGTACTCAGGTAGGATTGAGGAATCTTACAGTAACATTTGGTGATGACATACATTTTAAGTTTTTTGAAGTTACTTTTTTAATCTCATGTTGGTCTTTAATGGAAAATTGCAGTTTTAATGCAAAGCTTTTGGAATTGCACCACATTTCACTCATTTTATATGAAACGTAACAAGGTTTTTTTAACGTAAAATACAACATTTTTTAGGGAAATGTAGTTGTTAAATAGAGCAAGGAATTACCTACAGATGACAGAGAAAGTACAAAATAAGAAATTAGATATAATTATGGCAAAATGTATCTGTATAGGATAGAACTGTTTCACTAAATTCATGTTTTTGTTTTTTTCTGTTCTACCAGTTACTTGCACAGGGAATAATGTCGGAACAGGTAAGAATATTGAAATTCTAAACTTAAGTCTTCCTTAACATTTGAATATTTTAACAGTTAAGGTTGAAATCACTAAAACCATCCAACAGGGTAAAAGTTTATTCAAAAATTGAGAATGTAGCCTATAAATATATATTTTAATCATTTCAATCTGTTTTTCTCCAGTGATTTACAGAGGGAAGAGAAGTGTGGACTAGCATGCAGTAAGTACAGTGAATACAATAGTCACACAGTAATGAATAACATTTGACCTTAGTTGGAGCTTATTGTTGTGGATGTAGTGGATGATAAATACAGCTTGGTTTGGAATACATCCAAACTTGTGAGCAGGATTTATTCTTTTTTTCATTATTTGGGTTTATTTTTCCCTTTACAAAAAAGAAAAGGTAAACCAGTATGTAAGTGTTTATAAAACAAATCCAAATATGATGGTTTTTAAATTCACAAATATGTAGGTTGGATATCTGGCCACTTGATGGCAGCAGAGGCCTACTACTAATTTTCACGCATTGGTGGTTCAGTGGTAGAATTCTCGCCTGCCACGCGGGAGGCCCGGGTTCGATTCCCGGCCAATGCAAACAAAATTTTGTTCTTTGTAGTGAAACCTAACCCTACTCCCTAACCCATATTTAATAGAAATTCTTCCTACAATATGAAGCAGACTACCAAAAATAAGGTTACATTTATTAGGCATCCAAATTACGTACTCAGGTCAGCTGCAGTACATTTACAAATCTACATTAAAATGCCATTGTTAGCTTTGTTGTGTCATATTTAAGTAAATGATGTAAAGGAAAGTAAATAATGTAAATTCCTGCTATCTGAACTTGACCTTTGATGTTTCTTTTTCACAGCCTCCTCTCCACAGAGACAGAAAACACTACCATCCTCCTCATCTTCCTCCTTTAACCCCCTTTCCCTGTAACACCACATTCACAGCAACAGAGAAGAACAACTGATAAGTAAACAAACATGCCATGATAAAAAGTTTGTAGATGATGAATAATGAAAAATTTGATGTTGTTAAGTGTTGGGAACCTGCCTTTAAATGATTTCAATGTGGCATTGCAAAAAAACATCACTCTGAGCTAAGCAATCAAGATGGTGTGATGAAAAACAAAGGCAAGTGACAGACATTAAGAGATTCTGTTCACTCAAAATATGTCAACTATCAAACTGAGGAATGGATTTTGTAAACGTAAAAATTGTGATACAACATTTCCTAGATCTATTTCATTTACTAGGAACAGTCCAGTTTGAATAATCACAAATTTATTTCATCCTGGCTCTATTGATTTTTAAACCCTTCAAATAAATGTTATAATTGCCAAAAATAACAAATAAAAATGAAGAAATAAATCAACTTGTGAAAAAGTAACAGTGCCCCAACAGACATTACACAAAAGATGAAACATTTGCCTCAGTGTGTTACACATTATTCATTGGAGAATTGATCAAATTAAAATGTTTTTTAGCCAGAGCCCCAAGTAGGAAGCCTCCTGATGATAAGTGGTAGACACTGATCTGTGCCTCTTATCATGGGTCACCCTGTAGCGTTCAGTGTCTGCATTGTGATGCTGCTTGTTCTCAGGATGTGTTTAACTGTTTTCAATATGTGTCGATGCTATTGTGCAATCCTGATGCATATTTCAGTTAATAAAGAATTCCCACCAATGTTTTTGTGCTTTGAGTTTGATTTACACAAAGTTATATGTACATCTACATGATATGTGCATGTATGGAACATTCCAGGTAATCAGGCTCCTTTTTAACAGATATTAGTATCATAGTGGTCAGACTGTTGCTTTCAGGCACAAACTCAACTATAGGAGATGTAACTGGTGATTTGCTTAAAGGCCCAGAGGGTTTAAGTGGCTATTTATGATGGTAAATATAGCTAATAAATTACTATAGATCACAGACTGTTCAAAACAGCAATTCAGCACTTGCAACATTATAAACTACTTTTACATGCATGTTAAATTATCATACACATCTCGTGTATTACATTCATGGTTTTACATCAAAATGTGAGGGCAAGTGGCTTGCTATTCCATGAGTTAGTTGAACACATCAAACAAAAATGAAACAACAAAATGAAAATTTGTCTGAATATTTTGGCTAATTCATTTTTTCCTGTAAAACACACCCAACTTTCTGCTTCACCCATCTTAGAAGCATGTGCCTTTCATGTCCATGACACAGAACATTACTCAGTAAAATAAATGGCATTTCTTTGGCCCATACTGATCTAAGTCTCCCTGCACCCGAATTTTGAATTGTTTTTGCATCTTATTTAACAATTAACATCTAGCATTATCTATCATTACTTGCCATAATTATATGCCACACTGTATGGTCTTTGAACAGCAGACACTCTCATATGTACACATGAATACCTTTCTTTTTATATTTGAATCCTATTTTGTGAATCATTTCTTTATCAAGGAAACAGAATTCAAAATATAACAGGAAATATTTTTTGATAAAAAATGGTAAAACTCAAAACTTTGGCTCATTCATGGACAGTCTTTATTTTTCCAAATCTTTTACAAACCAATTTTTGACGAGTTACTGTCCTCTGGGAGTTTATGAAGGGATCATCTGATCTGACTTCATACCATCGTGTATGAAATCATCACAGCTGATTAAAGAATAAATAGTAATCTTTTTTTTGTATGTATGAAGTATGAAGATGTTGACTATTTCTTATGAACATCTTTAAAAGAACTGCGTGTTTGAGTCAACCCAACCTAATGACACATTAAGGGGTTTACATCACTTGTCCTTATTCACTGTGCTTCAAAGTTGCTGTGTTTAAGTGGAGCAACTTATGGCCTGTATCAACTTTCATGTTAGCTTCCTTTTTTCTTATACACAATGACAAACCATGAGGTGATCGTCCTTTATTCTCCTGTAATAAAAGCTCTTTTCAGTTTAGCATTTAGCCTACATGAAGCCAGATTCAGGGTAAGCCTTTGTATCAATTGATCAGTAATAAATCAAGTTTTGGCACGCTCCAGCCTACCTATCTTCACAGCATGATTAGGCCTTCAGCATTCTCTCAATTCTGCAATGACTGCCTAACTTAAGAGGGAACAGAAGGAATGATGCATTTTATTCTTCAGCTTGTGCAAGACATCTCTGCCTGCGGCGCAAATTCGAATCAATTTTTGGCATGAAAAATAAACTTTTTAGCAAAGTGACACCTCATTACCAACTGTACAACTTCTCTGACTGTGAATCGAGGATGGTATCATTACACTTAGCTTTACAAGGTTGATCTCCAAATAAGAGCCTGTATCTATAGATTTACAACTTCCACACCAGCTCTGAAGACTGAAAATTACACCTTGAGATGGACAGCCAGTCCACGTCTTTATTGAAAAGTTTTTTTTTGTAGATAGTGTCACAGCTTATTTCTCTGTCTTTTTATCAAGGTGCGTAGACAGACTGAAATTACTGTGGGACAAACAACCCTTTTTTATGTTAAAAATCCCTTTTTTATGAGTGTAATATTCTAAATATTTACTCCCATGGGCTACATATTGTGAATCAAGTTTTTATGTTAGGGGATGAGGCATTTAATCCTGCCACTTGTGTCTTGCATGTGTCTCACACAATCAAGTTTTTAGCCAGATTAAACTAATTTATTGGCATGATGAGAGTATTCTATCAATTTTGCAACATCTCTTTAACTGCCAATCAAGTTTTGTCACAAGATGTGAGGAAAGTTATTTTGCCATTTTTGTGGACATGTCCGCATGTGTCGCACATACAAATCAAGTTTTCCGCTGAAGGACGGCGTCATGATGCATGATGCGTTTGCTCCAGAGGAATGAGGCTTTTATACTGCTTCTGTTGTCAAACACATCCTCTTATGCCTCACTCACAAATCAAGTTTTTGGCATAAGTTTACAATCTTCTCAGCATGATCAGAGCATTCTCTCAATCTGCAACATCTCTCTAACACTGATGAAATTGTGTTCATGAGGAATGAGTCGTGGGATATAAAACAGGTGGTGAGACGAATGACAGAAAGATTATTTTTCCCCCCTCAGAGCAGAGGTCAACCAGCAACCTCAGGATATCAAATTAAAAACCACATCACTCACCTTAACAATGACTTAGTTGAAAATTAAAATATTTCTGAATACTTCACTGCGTTTTTCCTCTGAAACACACCCAGTCACCGCCTTCACAGGTCACCCATCCCAGAAACATGTGCCGCCCTGCACCCTTTTCACAACACAAGTTTCTGTTGGCTTAAGTCCCTCCAAACACAAAAGGAACAGTTCTGGTGTTATTCCTATTACACTGTAACCAGTATAGGTTATCAGTAAGGATACTGTGGCGACTCTCAGTGGGGAATAGTTGCCTTTCACATCTAAGAAACAGAACATGACTCGGCAAAAAAGGTGGCATTTCTTTGAGAAACAGTGATCTGAAAAGTCTCCCCACCCAAATATTGATGTCTTTTGGCATCTTACGTAACATCCCAAGTGAGACTATTCACATAATATTTCTTCCATAATGCCACACTGTGTGATCTGTATGTACTGTATGCAAATACAACCATATTTACACATGAATACCTTCCTTCTTATGATTTTTCTCTTTACTTTGTGAAATTTCTCTTTATCTAGAAAATAGAATTTAAAATATGACAAGAAATGGTTTTGGACAAAAAAATTATATTATTCAAACCAAACTTTGGTTCACTTATGAACAGTCTTTATTTTTCCAAATCTTCCAGCAAAGCAAAAATTTACATCCTGTTTTGTGCTGTGAAATACCCACTTTAATGCTACAAATATATCAACAAAACCTGCTGTGCTATAAATAAAATTAAAGGTTGCAGTATGCAATGTGAAAATCACTGTGCAAGTGTGGAGAGAGTGCACATAATGCACACATGCCCACGTAAGCAACACAGTGACAACACATTAAAAGGATGACTGAGCCATTGACTTCTACTGGATTAGAGCTGTTGAAAAGTCATCCTCCATTCTGTTTTTTTTAAATAATTTCCATCACATATACAGCATTTATAGCTACCGCAAGTATACCTAGAGAGTATTTTCAGATAATTTGCCTTCAAAAATACTTCTAGACATCAAGGATCACAGCTGGCTGACTGCTTTCAACTGTCACTGTCCATCAGTGTGTGTTAGGCCTGCTTCACACTGAAATATAGTCATTTCAAAAGTCCCAAACACAGTCGATGTGTCTTATTCAGTTGTCGAAATTTAACCCCTTTTAACAAAGATGTCCTTTTAACTTGCAGAACACCAAATCAGTATATCTCAATAATCACTTTGATTTTACCAATCAGCTGTGATCAGTTTAAAATTTTCTCTTCGAGTTTACTGACTGACTGATCACCCAGCCCAATAACACTGCACACTGCAAATGAGTCAGTAACCAAATAAACCAAACCTCATAGTCTTAAATATCATTTTGTGGAGCTGGCGCAGACAGCGGTGTGACTTAAATGACTTAAGAAATTTGGGGAAGCTGCCTCATTAGACGTTCAGCTCCTGTGACCCGTAACAGTGTCTCCTTCAGGACAATGTCACAGCTGCATGAAAATACAATGAAATATCAAGTTGTTCAAATCACTTGTCCTTATTCATCAAGCTTCAAATATTGCTCTATTGTATAAGCGGGGCAGCTCAAGTTTCCTGGCAAGTGTATGCCCCGTATCCACTTTCATGTTGACTTCCTTTTTTAATACATGATGATGAAGCAGGAGGTGATAGCCCCTTATTGTCCCATGATAAAAGGTCTTTTCAGTTTAGCACTTAGCCTACATAAAGCCAAATTAGGGATTAGTCAGTGTAGGAGGAAATTAACTTTATTTTTCATTGAAATCTATTACAAAATCCTCACTGGCCAATCAAAAGACACTGCTTAGTAACAGTTTTTAGTGTGATGTCTTTTTAGAGTACAGCCCCTTCAAACAGAGGCCCAATTCCCAAGATTGCCTTTTCGACTTCGGTTTCAGTGGCACTTGTCTCCTTTGCTGTGACAGCCCCTCCCAAGTCTTTATGTCTTTGGTTCAGGTCATTCACTGTGTTCTCATGTATTGTTCCAGCGATGAACAAAAAAGCAGTTAGCACAGAAACATGGCCATGTGTGAAGTCGCAGCATGCCCTCAGAGTTGGGTTGTTTACAGTAACTTAGATTGGGGGTGGAGTGATGGAAAGAGACAAACATCTGACGAGAAAGAGGGAATAAAACTTAAACAGGAATAAAATCTTGACGGTTTTAATTAAGACTGCTCTAGCTTGGGTTGGTGATGTGGGTTTCTTTCTATTCAAGAGAGACAGGTTGTGTCAGTAGGTCAGGAGAGTTCAAGCTGTATGTAAACTGTGGCCTGTGAATACAAAGTTATGACACTGCTGCGATAAGATCAGTGTAGGTTGTCCCCTGTGATCAGTTTGAGGTGAAACATGGAAATTTAAAGTGGATCACCTTATATTTCTGTTGTTGTTGTCAGTGTTACATTACCGATAAGTGGGCTAATATACAAAGTAACACCTTTTCTACTAAATTAACCCCTTAATATCTACCTTTTATGGCCTATTTGAAATAGCTACATGGAAAAGATTTTAATATAAAACTATTAGGCCAAAAGCAAATACACATTTATGGCTCACTGTTGATCCACTGGATGTGAACAGGTTAATGTTAAAGGGTTATCATGTCTGTGCTCTGTCCCAAATCATAGACCAACCTGCAAATTCAGACCCATTTGAGGGAACAGAACTTTAGTTTTCATATTTACCTATATAAATTAAAGTTTGAGCAGCAGTTAATTTGCAAACCTTGACATGTGCCCGTTGAATACAATTGATTGGACCCCAAATTGTGGTACTGTTACTGCATCCACTGGTCATTATTTTATCAAGCTGATCAAACCTGGATCCCTTTGTGTTTTTAGCTTCTAAAGATGCAGGATCTCCAGAACTCCAGAACAGTAAGGCAAAATATAGAAAACTGTACATCTTTTTGGACTTTTAAAAATCTGATTGAATAAATATATTTTAACTTCACACAAGGGATGTTGTACAGTCTGTCTGAGTCTAAAAAAAAAAAAACAAAGACAAGAGTGAGAGTTTCAGAAACTTTAGAAATGACAGTCATATATTAGTGCTGCATTGAATCTTCACAATAAATTACAAACATAAACATGTGGACTGGTCAGTTATGAGATGAAGTTGCCTTAAAAGGTTATGCAAACTGATGGATGCACGAGGGCCAGAGAGAGAGAGAGGGGTACCTTTTTCTCATATGTGACTTCAGGTAATCACCAAAGTCCCATCCCTGCATCCCTCCCTACCTCCTAAACGCCTTGGGCTATGTGTGGGACAGCCCAGCCCCGTTCCCTGTTTGGGAAGTACTGATTGGTTCCCACGCACCCGGGGCTGAAGCTCAAAAGAATCCAGAGCACCTTTTGTATTTGGCTGCCTTGTATACTAAAGTAATTGAAATCCCGCACTCACTGTCAAAGATGGGGTTGTTGGGAGCCATAGGCTTTTCTTTAGCATTGGTATCTCTAACTCAGGTAAATATGATGTTTTATTGTAGAACGTGTAAATATCAACAGTATGGTTGTAATTAAACATTAAAATATTTATAGCCTGTTGCTGATTTTTTTTCTGTTATTTACAGATACCTTATAGTGCAGAAGGTAAGTAAACTATTCAACCTTTTTCAGTGTAAAGAATTGTTGAGCCCACGTGTGTTGGCGTTATTTAAAAAAAATACCAATTCAATAGATATATATATATGATCAATATTGTGTACATAGTGGTTCACTGAAGCTGAAGATGTTATCTCGGTTCAGAAAGATGTAATGCAAAAAAATGTCCAACGTTAGCTATGTTTTTTGTATCAACGTTGTGTTGAATGCTCAGTTATAACTCCTGTTTCAGTGCGTTGTATTTCCATCTCTTACAGGGTGCACCATCCTGTCAGCAAAGCCCTCGGGCCCTTCATCCATTATGGTAAAATGGAAAAAATATCCCGGGGCAACAAACTATTTACTGGACCTTCGGGTAAAAAACAATACAAACTTTGCTCCAGTTGTGGTAAGCCTGCAGGGGTCCATGACACAGATGGAAGTCAATGGTCTGCACCCAGGAACCGAGTATAGTGTGACCCTCAAAAGCTTTCACTTCTACTTTGTCATGTGCATGGATACAGATGTGGCGGGCACAGGTAAAGAAAACAGTTAATAGGTAGACATGATTTACGCTGTATAGTTGTAACACCACTTAAGAAGTGCTCGTGGTTGGCATTAGACAGTTATATGGCAGTTATATATTTTCATATGCACATAAAAACGAGCAACAGATTTATTTAAACTTTATCTAAACTTCTTAAAATTCTGGAGATCATCTGTATCATACTATGGTCTATTCGGACCGTCTTTTACGCGCAAATACGCATCATCACGCACGGACATGTAGCAGCTATGTAACAATTTTTTAAACTACTCTCGCCTCTGCTCTTTCCTCCCAGTTCCCGACACATCGCAGATAGTAAGTAGCCGACCCTTGTCCAGCACTTCAATCATGGTAGAGTGGACTGAAGTACCGTCGGCGGAGTACTACATCTTGCTGGTGAGCTCCCGGGCCACCGGAGAGGAGCTCAACATGACCTCCACCAACCTCACCGCAGTGGTGGAAAACCTGCAGCCCTCCACCAACTACGACTGCTATATTCTCACAGCAAACAAGGCAGGCTTCGGAATCAAAAGCAAAGTAAAGACAATCACCACCTGTGAGTGACTCAGTTCAGGCCATGCAGTGTTCAGGGAAGGGTGGATGTTAGCCACAGCGGACACTTAAAATAATGTCTCTGAATGGTGACAACAGAACCTCAACACCTTCATTTAGATAATTTCATATACATATGTAATTACTGACAAGCAGAAGGTCATATTTAGTAAAAGTTCATAAAATATATTATTCAGATAACCTTAGTATTATAGTATTCACTGAAATGTAGTACTTTCTTTTAATAAGTTTTTATGGCTGTACATAGAAAGAGTTTCTAGAAAAAGTTTCTATGGTTGACTATTTAATGGTCAGTGATTACAACGAAAGTACATTCAAAATGGGGTGAGGCAGCAAATTTAATCGAAATAGCAATACAACAACAGAATAAATAGCAAGCCCTTAAAGTGCCAGGACTGTCCGTTTAGTCATATCAGTTACTGCTACTCCCTTCACAGAGAGTAGCAGTAACACTGATTGTCCAGGTCAACTTAAATATGCAGTCAAGTCAAGTTAGTTATATTTTTATAGCTCAAAATTTCAAATCGCAAGTTAATTTAAAGAGCTTTACAATCTGCGGCATAAGACGCCCTCCTTCCATAGACCCTCACTTCAGAAGGTGGGTGAAGAGTTGCACTGTGCCCCCTTAAAACCATTTGTGGTGCTAACAAAAATCATAATTTGTCTAGGGTCTCTGTTTCTTACTTTTAGAAGATGCACTTCATGTAAACTAAAGTTCTAATTCACCCAAACCCCAGTTTTAACCTGTTGTTATACTACAACAGACATGTAGATGGTTTGATTTTATTTTCTCAAGTTTTGAGTTGTATGTGTTTGAGATTCTAACTTGAATTCTGCTTGTGATGCTTAGAGATCTGACAAAAGTACATAAAATTGTTTGGCAATATATATAACACATACAACATTTTAGCTTTTCAAATACAGCAATTTTCTGGTAATTTTGGTTAATATAACCCTCTCTGTGGATAGTTTTTACTGGAACTAATTTCTGTTGCATAGACAGCCTCCACAAAAACAGCCAGATGTGTGGATAAACAGTAATAGGATCAACGATTCTGGGAAGGCATGCTGTTGTATTTTTAGTTACAATAACAATACAGTTAGCTTATTCAATTATAAATTGTCTTGTCCATGTCCGTTTGTAGTGATTACACCTCCACAGGGTGTAAAAGTGGTACAGACTGGCAGAGGCTCAGCAAGGGTGACGTGGCAGCCGGTGGAGGATGTTCTCTTGTACCAAGTCACCATCCGGGACCTTGATGAACCCGACATCAAGCCGTCTGTGTACAACGTCTCAGACACCAAGCTGGATGTTCAAGGCATCCTCCCATGTTCCACATATTTGATATCAGTGTCCTCATTTGGCAAGTTCCTGATGCCGAGCGAGCCTACAGACTACACATACACCACCAACAGTGAGTCGGCAGATCCTTACCAATATCAATAACTTGGTGATTAGGATCTAGGTCAGCTATTCTCTCTGAGGCGCTCCTTTCAGACATGCAGAATCTGATCCTTAGGGGAAAAAGGATTCAGATGCCCTGACAACCTACTTGTTGTTGAGTGTGTCACAAAAACATCAACTTGAGGAAAAAAACAGAAAAATCAGGGGATAATTTAAGTCATTTTCAGTATATCACGTGCAGACTGTAAACTTTAACCATATGTAGTCAAGATGTGCCAAACAGAGACAATGTAATTTGAAAAAAAAACACTGTTTCCTAGAAATTTTTCACCAAGGTTCTACATAAAAAAGGGGCATGCATAATGGAAAACTTCTAAAAAAATTAAGTCAACTTATCTATCACCAAATCAGTGTTTCTTACCAGACAGTTGATAGTGTTAAAAATATAGAGAATGTGAGCTCTCTTCATTCTACCTTCTATTTTTGCTAAGTTGTTTCATAAAATACAACAATGCAAACATAAAAAATTTATGTAATGTGTTACAGAGTTGCGACCAGTTTCATCAGTTTCTGTGGACTACTCCTGCACAACTCACTCAGCCATGGTGCATTGGTCGGCTGTGTTCGGGGCCGACTCCTACAAGGCCACAGCGGTGGACAAAGATGGCATGGAGCGGATGTGCACCAGTCAGGGCATCAACTGTGAGATCACCGGGCTGAGCTGTGACCAGAGCTACGTGGTGCATGTGACACCCATGTCAGAGAGCTGCAAGAACGTATGGAACACCACCACTGCCACTTTTCAGACTGGTGAGACACAGTTATCTCAATTTTGTTTGGGTTTGTGCAATAGAGAGTGGGTGACCCTCTCACAATGCCCCAGCTGGGAAGCTGTATATTTGCAGTGTCTATTGTACACACTGGAAGTACTGTACTGGAAGGGGGGGCTGAGCAGAGGAATATACCACTGGACCATTAGATGCAGCTGCAACCTGCCCTCTAAATTCCATTAAATCCTGGACACACTGGATCTTTAAAGGTTTTGCTTATTAAGTATTGCACTTCCACAAAACTGGGAAGATGATGACAGGCACAATAAAGGCATGAATGGTCAAAATCAAAGCAGTAAAGGCATCTCTAAAAATTAGCTCAAAGTTCTCACAGGGCTACACTGTACTTCATTTAAACATCACTATTTGCAAAGCATTCTTGAGCCCCAGGTGACATTACAACATTTTCAGCTAAATAGCTGAAAATGTTGTAATGTCATAATGTTGTAAGTTAAACTCTTCATATAAAATAATTGGACTCCCCAAGAATTTATCCAAGTTTTAACCTCCATGGTACGATAGCTCAGAGTTTTCATTTATTTCTTTTCTCCAAATGTTAAATTTGTGGCGATGTGGAATTCAAATCGAAATTAACACTTTACTCGGAAGCACTGATCACAATCATGTAAAACATGATTATCTACCAAAATGCTTGGCTTAGCTGTTACATCAGCCAACTCAGAATCAGACTCTTCATTGGCCTGGATCAGACCTATGAGGTGTCACCCACATCTTCTGTTTTTCTTCGGTGACTAATTCATTCTTATATCAGGCTGCATGGTTTAATAAGCAATAGAGGACCAGCCAGTAACTGACCCATGTTGATGCCAGCCAAGTGACTGCAAGGCTTTGCATCTATTAAATGTTTTGGCTGATGATCTGCTCCACCCTGCCATGTATTTACGCAGGCAGTTAATCCTTTCATCTCACATATCACTCCATTCTGTTAGGGAGCCTGGTGGAGGTTTTCTGTCCCACCCCACCCCTTTTGGCCACATTGTGCACCGCTAAGCTGTCTTGACTTGGATAATACTGAAGATGGTTTGATGACAAGTTATTGTTTCATGTCAAGTGCACAGGAATTTAACACTTGAGAATAACATTAAATAACTGCAGCAAAGACTAAAGGCACAAGCAAAAAACAACAGCGCCATTTAGAGATAGTTTTGATTTAGTTTTTTAATAATGCAGTTCTTATTAGGCTTTTATAGCCTGGGATAAGATGTTTTACACTCTTTAGATTTACAGAATATGGCACAAAGATTCACATTTGAATTCTGACATTAAAATCAAACAAAACTGACATTTAGATCCACAATTACATCCAAGATTGGACTTTAAGATTACATATATTTATCAGGTTTAAGATGTTAGAATCATTAGTTTGCCCTTTGCTTTTGTTCTGCCAATTTATAATCATGTTTTAAGATAATGCATCTTATATCCATTTGTTTGTACCTCTGGATCAGGATTACTGAGGTCATATTAGTCAGGAATCATGTGAGAATAGCTGTTTACAACTTTGCTTCCCCCTTTTGTTTTGTCTGGAGTTCAAATTCACACGTTTATTTGAGTGAATCATCAGGTGTAAACTTTGAAAACTGGGTCTCCTATTGAGCTCTGCTGTCTATGTCATATTGTTTTTTGTTAAGGCTGCTGTGAATGAGCCAGTGTTTGTGTTGAACCTGAAACCTTGTCCAATGAAAAGCTACACTGATGCATAATCTTCAGTATCAGGGCGTTTTAACCTGAAAAGGGATATGAGGAGCTAACCTTTGATGTTGATATGTAGCCTCATTTACTTCTTTATTTTAACGCTCTAAAAATTCTATCTATCTATCTATCTATCTATCTATCTATCTATCTATCTATCTATCTATCTATCTATCTATCTATCTAT
>JAPZDV010000021.1:6124321-6156502 GCA_029814665.1 Acanthurus lineatus
CTATCTATCTATCTATCTATCTATCTATCTATCTATCTATCTATCTATCTATCTATCTATCTATCTATCTATGTGATGTTGAATTTATGGTAAAAAAGACATTTGGAAAACCATTTTCATAGGTCAGATTAATATGTGAATATGTGCTTTCTTTCAGTTCCTTGTCCTCCAAAGAACCTGGAGCTGTTGCGAGATTGCTCCAGCGAAGTCATTGTTTTTTCCTGGGAGCACACAAACAATACAGACTATTACATGGCAAAGGCAGTGGACTCTCAGGTAAGATACTCTGGACGGTACTCATTTTTGATTATGTATTATTTGTACAAAAACAATCAACATCCTGGGAAATATGTTTATTTGCTCTCTAGCTTAAAGTTAGGCGGTAATATGAGCAGTTTACCAGTGAAGCTAAATACAGCCATTAGCCAGCTAATTCAGCTTAGCATAAAAATTGGAGGCAAGGACACATGGTTACTTTGGCCCTGTCCAAAGGTAAACTCTTGGACACCTGTGAAGTTCACATATTAAATGTTATATTTTGTGTAATTCGTTAAAACCTGTGCATTACAACAGTTTGTATTTTTATGGGAGATAACTACGGGCCTGACTATTTCCTGGTTGGAAGCAGTGACTTCCTGAAGTCTTAGCTAGCAACCCTGGAGAAACTTTTTGTTTTTAATCTTTAGCTTCTGTGCAGGTTAAACAAACACTAGGTAGTGCTATAAGATGATATAAAATAAGATTTTAAGCAGTTTTTGTTACATTCGTAGAGATTAGCTATGTTTTCCTTTTTACAGCTTTTGTGTTAAACAAAGCAAAAAGGTTGCTGTATTTACTTCATATTCAGCATCAAGACAGCAGACTTTAAGCAATCCTCTCATCTAACTGTTGTTTAAAAAAGCAAATTAGCATTTCCCAAAATGTTAGTTATATTATTTTAAAAGTAGTTCCCAGTGTCTATAAATTTAGCGTACACATGAAATATTTTTGTGATTTTCTGTGTGCAGGGTGTGGTAAAGGAGTGCTTGACTGAGGACAACAACTGTTATTTCACACACACAGTGTGTGGACGACAGTATTTCTTCACAGTGTACTCCGTCACAGGACAGTGCAAAAGCCAGATCAGCTCCACTGTTGACATTCGCACAGGTGTGAAATAGATTAGATACATTAGATTAGATAAATAGATACACATATGCTTAACCATGTAATGTTGTGCAACAAAGCACAAATGTGAATTTTTTGTCTATTTTTTCCTTGTTTACTCCACAGGCTTCTGTTTAAGTATATAGGTTAAACAATCTTAGACAGAGAAATCTATATATTTTAATTGAAAAATATATTGAGATTTCATTTATACATTTTGTTGTTACAACTGCGGTCAAGCAAAATTTAAAACAATAGTGACTGTTCTGTGACTTGCTGGGACAGCGCCCTCTGGTGGATACTCTTGAAGCCTGACCCAACTGCGTTTTGTCAACTTTGATAATGACATTGAGAACTGTCCTGTTTTAAAACCACTATATAGCTTAAGCTTGTTTTTGCTTTCAACTTTTTGTTTCTGTTAATTGAAATTACAACCTGTTTTAAGTATCAAGTGGTATTATTTCGTAAATTACCAACTCTTGGATTTATTTACTTTTCTTCAGCACCCTGTATCCCCCAGAATCTGCAAACCTCAGCTGACTGCAGCTCAGATGTCTTGCTCAGCAAGTGGGACCTGGCTGAGGGTGCTCTGTGGTACACTGTGGAGGCCTTTGGCAACAAGGGAACCAACAATCACTACAACTGCAGCTCAATGTCCAACAGCTGTGCTATAGAGGGTGTCCATTGCGGAGAATACTTGACCGTTTACATCACTGCTTTTGATGATGAATGTGCCAGTCCGAGAGCACTGGGGCCTGTTGCTGCCACAAGTGAGGGAAAGCTGTTATTGCCTGTTTATTTGATACCTGCAGTGGTGGATTTGGATGTTAGAAGTGTTATCTTTGTTATATAAAGTATTATGTTTCTTTGATAGGGTTAGGGTTAAGTCTAACATGGAAGTATTTAAGAAGAGGACTTTAAAATTTTTAAAGTGCAGAACAAGACTTATATCTTTAATGCAGTAGTAGTAGTTTCACCATCCCTGTATATAAGAACAGATGTTTTACCAAACAAACCTACTGTTGCATCCCCTAGTTTAATTACTTACTAAAGCTAAAACTCTGAGTCAGTTATGATAGTGAGTAAGTGACAGATTGTGAACACTTTGAGATGAACTGGTCACTTGAAACCTTGGAAAAGGTCCGAAGGTGGAAATTATTCTCATGCTTATCCGTTTCCCCTCCTCCAGTCCCATGTGCTCCTCAGAACGTTTCAGCGGTGAAGGAATGTGGAGCCGACTCCATCACAATAACATGGAGCTACGGCAGTGCACTTTTCTATGTCGCCATGGCGAAGGACAGCAATGGTGTCATTCACAGCTGCAACTCCATGAATGTGAACTGTAAGATCGAGGGCCTGAAGTGCAGCACCAACTACACAGCATACGTCATTGCCTCCAACCTCATGTGCAACAGCTCTGTGAGTGAGATGGTCATCATAGAGACAGGTAATGTGACACTGCTTGTTTTTTTTTCTCCAAGGATATATTACTGTAAAGCTGCTTAAATCAGAGAAAGGCTTTGAGTCAGTTTGCAGACTTTGATGTCTTCATCATGACTAAATCTTTAAACCTTTGAAGGATATTGCTGTCTTTTACATACGTTTACAGTTATTTGCTAGCTTAATCAGATCAAATACTCAGAGCACAGATCTGTTTGCTTTTTATAGGTCAAATTTGAAAATTTTGAACTTTACAAGATTCTGTTTCAGTGTTTTATTTCAAAATTTCTACATTGTAATAATTACTCCCTTTTGCCTAATTTCAGCTGCTTGCCCTCCACATCATGTTATGGCCTCCCTGGACTGTGCAGCCAATGAGGCTTTGATTTCATGGCATGGTCAGTCCAAAATGAACTCCTACACAGCCACCATTGTGGATGAAGATCAAGGACTTCTCAGCTGCAGCTCTACTAATACCAGCTGCAGAGTACCCAACCTGAAATGTGGCCAGCTCTACACTGTCACTGTCTGCCACCACGATGGCATGTGTCCCAGCATGCCCTCTGAGGCCATCTACATGGAGTCTGGTAGGAGCATGCTCAGCTGCAAACACTGAAGTTCTCATTTCATTTCACTGTGTCTCTGCTGTCCTCAGTAAACCTTTGAAAATTAGCTATAAATGCACAAATAATTTAGAAAAACAATGTGGAGCTAGGTTTAATAAATATAATTTAGGTAGGAAAAATGAACAATCAAGAGTTAGCCAAGAGTTATCAACTAACTCTCAGAGGGCAGCCTTCACATTTTTCTCTTCCTCTCTGTCCAGTTCCTTGTGGGCCCAACGTGAACGCAGACTTAGACTGTCAGTCACAAGTGCTGAACCTCCACTGGAACATGTCGAGTAACACAGAAGGCTACATTACGGTAATCTCAGATGGCAACAAGCAAATGTCCTACAACACCACAAAGTCTGAGCTGAGGATCAACACCCTGGAGTGTGGACTTGATTACACACTGAAAGTGATGTCCTACAACGGCACTTGTGCCAGTCAACCCACAGTACTGCCCGTCGGGCAAAGTAAGAGAGCACTGTGACAGATTTTGTTTTTGTAAGGTGTTTCACCATAGAACATGTGTTCCGTGTATGAAATAAATCAGAAACTTTATTATTATGTAGAGAGAAAAATGTCTACTGAAATATAAACAAGGTCATAATGATGAAAGTTTAGTAACTGAATTCTATTTTTATACTTATTTATTTGTAGCACTCGGTTATAATTATGTCTTTTCACTTTACACTCGATTTTTACCATATTATAAAAATTACGTCTGGATGGAGGACAAACTAACCTCCCCAGATTTGTACAGTTGTGGTGCTTTATGGTATTTTAACTTGTAGATAGTTTTTAAAATGTGATGTGATGATCTGATGCTTTCTCTTCCTCAGCTCCATGTGTGCCGACTAATGTGGTGGTGAGGAGAAACTGTGGCCAGAGTTTTGTGCAAGTGACTTGGCAAGAGAGCCGTGGTGCTCTGTACTACAAAGCAGCTGCAGTGAGTCAAGACGGTCAGCGTTTGCTGTGCTCATCTAATGAGACGTTATGCAGATTGGACGGTCTAATGTGCGGCCAAGTTTACAGTGTCAGTGTGGCTGCCATGGATGACAGCTGCACCAGCAATGAGAGTTCTGCAGTGCTACTACAGACAGGTATGAGTGAGCAGTAATCTGCCGGTCATACAGAGTTTTTTTTTAACTCAGAAATTAGTAAAACCCCTTTATTGTAAACCATCCGTCTGCTATGTGTCATTCCTCTGCAGCACCCTGTCCTCCCTCTAAGCTCAACGCCTCAGTCAACTGTGACAGTAACTCAGCCATGTTGAGTTGGAACAGCAGCCCAAATGCAGTGTCCTACACTGGCAAGGCAATGAGTGCAGACGGACATACAGTGACCTGTGATGCAGGAATGAATCACAGTTGCCAATTGAATGGACTGCAGTGTGGCAAGGAGTACACCTTCACAGTATCAGCGTCTGATGGAGACTGTCAAAGTCCTGACAGTGAGCCGGTCATGCTTACAACTGGTGAGAGGGAGAAGCATATTTGCTTTCTTTCTGTGTCTTCCAACTTACTTCCAACTTCCTTCCTGTTTATTAATCCTTGTCAACATCTTCCTTTTTCCTTTTGTATCTTCTGTCTAGTACCTGACACTACTGATTAAGTGTAGAGCAAATAGTTAATGCATCTCAGCTTAAAGTGTACGGATGCAAATTTTCTAAAGCAATAAATAAGATTTCACTACTGTGAATATGAGTATGCAAATGAGCTCTTCTGCCCCCAAGTGGCCAAAAAGCATATAAACAAAAATGCAGTTTTAAATAATTCAACATCGGTTCATTTTTTTACGTTTGTAATCATTTATGTTCGTTCTTTCCCTCCTGTGTCAGCCCCATGTGCTGTTGAAAGGGTGCTCAGCACCCTCAACTGCAGCACCAGCACACTAACCATCAGCTGGGCACCTGGATCCATGCCAGTAAACTACAGCGCCACCGCCCTGGCCGGAGATGGGACTGCACTTAGCTGCATGACAAAGAATTTAAGTTGCACACTGAGTAATTTACAGTGTGGACAGCGATACACTGTGACGGTCAAAGCCATCAGCAGCACATGCGAAGGAAGCAGCAGTGTCCCGGAAATTGTTAATTCAAGTAAGTTGGATGGTTGACCCAAAAGAACAGGATGCTGTATGCAACTACAGAAAACACAGCAAAGCAAAGGCATTGATTCATTCTCCCTTCTCTCTCACCTGCTTCTCTACCACCAACAAAATGTCTCTCTTAGTTCCTTGTGTTCCTGTCAACGTCCAAGGCGTTGTGGAATGCTCCACTAACAAGTTGCAGGCTTCCTGGGATGCAGCCGCTGGGGCAGCGTCCTACATCTCCACACTGAAGGGAGCGGGAGGTTTCTCTTCATCCTGCTCTACAACTAACCACAGCTGCTCCTTCCCTGGCCTGCAGTGTGCTCAGACGTATATGCTCAGTGTGGTGGCCTCGAATGACAGGTGTAATAGCTCTGAGAGTGCCATGGTCTCGGCAATGACCGGTAAATATACATTTAAGTAACATAGAAATCTGAGCCCTTTAGGCACATTAAGCACATTAAAAAAACCAACACTGAATGATAAGGCCCTATTATTTTTCTTTTAAAAATTAATCCTTTGAGACAAAGCCAATAATGAATCGCTCACTTCTGAGGTATTTTCAGCATAATTAAACATCTGTTCATACTCTGTTTCATAGAACTCCTTTGGTTTACAAAAAATATAAAAATACAAGTAGGGGGACACACTGTTGTATTGGGCACTGTGATCTATTTTGGGTCAGTCCATATACTTCATCCTACTGCTGATGGAAAAAAATTCTCAACACATTTAGTATTGATTCCTAACTTTCATTGTAAAATGCAGCTGTTTTTGAATATTTCTGACCCTTTTTAAAAATGAAAATTCTGATCTGTTTTTAAGATTTACATCTTTAGTGAGAACCAATGGGTTAGGGGCTGAGTGCCACAAACAGGGTAGCGAAGTCAGATGATGTAAAGTGGCTGAATAACAGCTTGTTGGTTTGATCCTTTCATTAGATTTTAAAATTTTAGCTGTATAATCATGAGACTCTTCTTTGATACATGATAAAAAAGACGATAAACCAACATATTTATATCATTTAAAGTTTTAAAACTACTCTGACAGAAATATGTTTATTTCCTTTTTTAGTTCCTTTATATTTCATTGTTTATTTTGTATTGTATTTAAATATTACTTAAGTATTGTCTGTGTTACTTAAGTATTTAAGTAGTTTTTTTTTTATCAAACAGTGTGAACATTATCAAGACATTTTTTGAGCTTTCGAGGCATTTCGAACAACGTATTTAAGAAACTTTGATGTACTTGCTGTATTTTTAAAGCCTGGTTTGTTTAATGATTTTGAAAATGTTTTTAGCTTAAGTACAACTCATGCTATAGTCAGACCAAAACTGTCAAAAGCACTGAATCCTCACAGGTTAAAATCCATAAATTTGCAGTAATGCCATCCATCAAGTCATTACGTCACTATAGACATTAAGTTAATCTACCTTTCCCTCCTCTAGCACCCTGTGACCCTACAAATGTGACCGCTGCCCTGCACTGCATCTCTGGTGTGGTGAAGGTGACTTGGGGTTCAAGTGCTGGGGCAAAACATTACACCGTCCTCGCTGAGGCCAACGGACACATGGACTCCTGTAACTCCACGGGCACATTCTGTGAGCTGACCCAGCTGCAGTGTGGGGAGGACTACGCTGTGACTGTGCTGGCAGGGGACGGGAGCTGCAACAGCTCCGTACTCACCAGAACCAATGTAACCACAGGTAACCAATCCAAGAGAGAGAGAAGAAACGTTATATGTAATTTTGCCTGAAAGCACAATTTTAGGAGTAGTCCTTCTAGGCTTATCGTGAGTGTTTCTTTTCTATGAATGAATACTATTGAAATCCTTTTAGTGTTATCAGCGACTCCAGCAGGACACTGACAGCCATCAGTATGTTTTCCAGTACTAAGACAAGATTTTCAAATAATGTAGTGATGGGTGAAAAATCCCAACATTTCTCTCAAAATATTTTGATCGGTGAAAAAGAAAATGTCTATTTGTAATATATCAGGTTTCATTGTTTGAGTGAAAAGTTCATCATAATTAATTAATTTTTTGCAAATGTAAATTTCTATCATTAAGGTCAATTTTGCTCCAACTGCTTCTTCTCACTGCCAAGGATGTAATTCTGTAGGGGTAAAACTTTTATGTTGGCCTTAAAGTAGTCATATTAAAATTATTTGCATATTTTTAATTGCTGAATGTTAACACTCGCTAGAAAAATACCCAAGAAATGTATATCTTATACACACACACACACACATAGGACATATATTTGAGCAAATACATGATAAAAGAAGCATGTTGTCACTGCGATTGTACCTCTTAGAGTTTGGTAAAAAAGAAAATAATACTTTTAATTGAAAAGCTCTGAAGAGTGCACCCTGTCTGTTTTAGGAGAAATATTTTTGTATTCTGTATCCAACCCAAATAATTCCTTTATAAGACAAATTGATAATGTGTGACTGTACCCTGCCCAGCCCCCTGCGCTCCCGTCATCCGGGACCACTCTCTGGACTGTGTCTCCAACCACGCCTTGGTCACCTGGGTTAAGGATGAGAATGCAATGAGCGTCATGGTCAACGCAACCTCCAGCCAGGGACACTCGACGTCCTGCAGCTCCTCCACCAACAGCAGCTGTGTCCTGGACAGACTGCAGTGTGGACACACCTATAGTGTCCAGGCTGTTGCAAAAGGAGTCCAGTGTTTGAGCCAACCCAGCACTTCTTTTCAAATCATCACTGGTATGTTGTTGTTTAGACTATTTCAGTGTTAACTGCTTGCTAAAGTTGCATGTTTTTCAATAATATTTGTTGTTGATGTTTTTTTGGTGTATTATGATTCTTTCCAGAAAAAAGTTTGTATTGGATGTTTTTAGTTTCCTGATTTGTATTCATGATTGTTATGCAAGATGTTGTGAATGAGGGATATATGGTACAATAGGTACTTACTTAAAGAACTGCAACATGTAACATTTTATTACCAGTTATGGCACAGTTAAATCTTTTGAACACAGTGTTAATGAGTTTAATGATATATATACCATAGTAATTTTTAACTTAAGGGGGCTACTTGATGTTTGCGGGGTCTTGTGAGGAGGTATTAAGAAGATACTCAAATATAAAGTAATCAGAAGCTGACTGTGCTCCTCTCTCGCTCAGCGCCCTGTACCCCTGCAAATGTGGAGTACAGATATTCCTGTGAGACTGGCATTGCCTTCCTGAGCTGGGATGAGACTCTGGGAAGAAAGAGTTTCCACGCTTTCGTCCAGTCTGGAGACCACATGGCCTCCTGCGACACCAGCCAGACCGACTGCTCCCTGTCCTCCCTGCTGTGTAGTCGCCTGTATGATGTGAAAGTGATAAGTGTGGCTGACCATTGCAACAGCAGTATGGCAGGTGTAACACATATACAGACAGGTATGAGAGCAGATTATTTAAAAAAGTCTGAACTGTTACCTCATGACACGAATGCAACAAAATGTGATTCATGCTTAATGGCACTGTAATTATCATATCAGAAATTGTTCAGTAATCTGTTTATAAATTACCACATTATAAAAAAAATTAACAGCTAAATTTAGGCTTTAGCTTTAGTTTTTGCATTAATCATATGACGATGAAATAACAACATAAAATACACTGAACTTCCAATAATTTTGATTTATACCCTAAAGAGATGGTGTATGGCTTAAGCTTACAATAATAAATAGTATTTAAGTTAATACTACAGAAACAATGCTTGCCAGTGGAAAAAACATGCACATTTCTCAAATACTGAAATTTTTACGTTGCTAAATGATATCATAACAGTAGCACAAACCATCCAGCTGCTAATGATCCGGCAGCTGGATGTGATTGGTTTATTTTCCATAAAAGAAACGAGACTCCCACATGAATATGTAACATTTTATGATCCCAGTGATCTGTGATCATCTAGAAAACAGCAGGGAAATAGGGTGCATTTTTTGCTTTCACATTAAGACTTAGTTGCGTTCCCGCCTTTGTTTTCCCATCAGCCCCCTGTTCTCCCATGAATGTGAGTGCCTCCCTGGTGTGTGACAACAACACAGCAGCGGTGAGCTGGCAGCACAGTCCCGGTGCCATGTCCTACACAGTGACTGCGAACGGCAGAGACGGTGATGTCAAGCAATGCACCACAAACGGCACAAGTTGTGACCTACCCAACATGCACTGCGCTCAGACCTATGTGATCACTGTCACGCCCTTCTCTAAACGCTGCAAGGGCTTCGACAGCTACCCACACACTTACCTTGCAGGTGAGGTAGAAGTGGAAAATTGGGCTTTTACACTCTGTGATGTGATATGAATATTGGATCCAACATTATTCTAAATAGAAAAGTGTCTAGATATTTTAATGCTTTCATCATTTCAAGGTAAAAAACTAAGAAAAAGAATGTGAGCCCTTCTTTTGCCTGTTGATCGTTCATATAGATGGTAATGCTGTTCCTCTAGATGCCACTAGACGCTCCAAGTAAACTTGACTACTGGATCTAGTAGCTACTTTCACTTCTTAAATGTGCATTAAATGGTTTTCACATCATTGAAATGTATGTAAATATATCATTTTAACTTGCAACTCAGTGTTTTGTGACACACTTTAACATCTCTTCATAACACTCCATCTTTCAGGTCCCTGCCCTGCCACCAATGTCAATGTGTCCCTGCAGTGTGATGGTAACATCGGACATGTGACCTGGAATCCTGTCCTAAAAGCAGATCTCTACGTGGCCACTGCGGTACATCCTGGTGTGACCGATCATGACCACACCTGCTCCTCCAACGGAACAGGCTGCTCCTTCACAGACCTCCACTGTGGTGAGACGGCTGTCGTCACGGTGGTCACCGTTGAGAGGGGCTGCATGAGCGAGCCCAGTCTGCCTTTCACTTTCAAAACAGGTAGATGTTAAAGGTGTATTTTGATATATTTCAAACTTTTATTTGCTCTGTCTTGCTGAGAGTTGGGGTAGAAGATCAACATCACTCTGACGACACTGTGTTTGTTACGAAACTGGAGCCAGAAGAGGATTAGACAAGCTTAGCCTCTTTCCAAAGTTTAAAAACATACCTAACGTTACCTCAGCATACAGTCAGTAAAGTCATTCAGTTTTGTGATTCTTTTATTCTTCACATCAAAACCATTTTTTGTTTTGAACCCCTGTAATTCTTAACATTTATCAAGTTTTACAAGCATGAGAACTATCAAATCACTATACTGTACCGTAAATATGTGGTTTAACTTTAAAAGCAATGTTTTAAATGAGTCAATTTGTGGCATTTGCTGCATTTCAAACCCATTTTGTTTCTATGGTATCTCAGTCCTCTGTCCGCCGACCAGTGTGACTGGGATGACAACTTGCAGTAACAATGACATCACAGTAAGTTGGGACCCCAGTCCTGAAGATGGTGCAGAGTACTTCCTCCGCTCTCAAGAAGATGGTGGGCCCACTGCCAACTTCTCCACAACACAGACGTCCCACATGCTCACTGGACTGCAGTGTGGCGAGTTGTACACACTGACAGTGTCTGCTAGCGACGCTGAGTGCAGCAGCATCTTCAGCGAGCCCATACAAACTGAAACAGGTTAATATCTGGATTATATCAATACAGAGCTGTTATTGATATAACAGCTGTTACCAAATAATTTCAATTCATTGATTTGTAATTTATTCAGGGAATTTCAGAACATAGTAAAAAAAAATGCACATCAAAATGCACTTGAAATAGCTTTTTTTTTAACTGTCCAAAACCCAAAGACATTTAATATAAGGCAATATGAAACAGGCATTAAACTTTTGTATCTGACAATGTCATTTTTTTATCAATCCTCTGTTTTTTTCAGCTTCTTTTACATTTTCTTGATAAAACAATATCTGTGATGTTTAAAATATGATTGGAGGATTTTAGTTACATTACAGTATAATGAAATATTATTTTATTTCAGTTCAGCTTTTCTAAAACCAAAATCAAGAGTCCAGATTCATACAGCACAATCCTTTTCTCACCTCTTTAACTATTATAGTTTATTAGCATTCATCTATTTATTGCACTTTTATTTTCTTTAGTTTTTAACTCCAGACATGAGGGTCTGTATACTTTTCAGTATTTATCTTCAAAGAACTTAACAACCAGCTGTGGCTAAAACATTTAATTACTTTTGAAATATTCTCATAATCCGCAAGCTTAAAAAGGTACAAAGACTGGACTAAATCAGCTTTTCAGCAGTCTCTTAAATGTCCTGTTGCTTGTGTTTCGTTTTGTATGTGGTTTCTTCATTTGCCATATCTGTATTTAGTGTCATATAGAATATTTGTATTAAAAGAAAATGAAATAAAAAGCAGAGTTAGGCTATTCAGGTGGGGTTTTTTGGTCTTTAAGGTTATATATATATATTTTATTGTGCCTTAAATAAAATAAGATATTGTGGTTTTATTTTTGTCTTCATTTGACAAAATACACCCTAACTTTTACTTAAAAGCTGTTCTGTACAATTTTCAATCTGAACTCGTTCTATAAATGCAGTTTGTTTCTCAGAGGAACACAGAATGATTTGTCCCTCTTCTGTCCTGTCAGCTCCATGTCCTCCAACCAGCCTGACTGCCAAAGCAGACTGTGGCACCAACTTAGGAACACTGAGCTGGGAGCCGAGTATCAACGCCATCTCCTACACGGTTACAGTGACAGGTGAACATGGCCACGTTGTTTCCTGCTCTTCCAACACAACCACCTGCTCAGTGAAGCTGGACTGTGGTCACCAGTACACAGCAGTTGTGATCGCCTCCAGTGCGACATGCAACAGCAGCACAGGCGCTCCCTTAGCTTTTGACTCAGGTAAATTACTTGGATCTCCCTGCAGATGTTTTGGTTGAACTTTAAATATATATATTGGAAGCTTAAAACCAGTGCATGAATCATTCAGTCAATCATCTCTACTCTTCCTTCTTCCCACAGCTCCATGTCTGCCTGACAGGGTTGTAGCAGAGCTGGACTGCAATGTCAACTCTTTTGCGGTACAGTGGAGGGGGAGCACAAGCAACAGTGAGTCTTACACTGCCATCGCCATCGGTAGTGACAACACCCGTGCAACCTGTGACTCCACTAACACAAACTGCACCATTGAGAACCTAAAATGTGGCCTCAACTACAGCATTGTCGTGACTACAGCATCAGTCAACTGTGGCACCATTGAGGGATCAGACTACATGATGCAATCAGGTAGCAAAGTTGAGATTTTTTCCAAATTTATCAAATATTAAACTGATTACATTGTCCTAAGAGGCCATGGAACCCACATGGAAAATGCTTTAGCACAAAAAAGGACAGTGAAAGCAGGCATTAAAGGCACTGTTTTGTAATAACTCTAAATGCTTAAATCTACCTCTTTTTTATCAGCCCCCTGCAAACCAGAAGGGGTGCTTGTAAGTCTGCAGTGCAGCACTAACAAGGCGTTAGTGACCTGGGAAAACTCAGGGCCAGACCAGACCCAGGTGGTGTCAGCGACAGACAGCAGAGGAATGATCACAACCTGCAACTCTGGCAGCTCCAACTGCACCTTCAACCAGCTGACCTGTGGGGAGAGCTATGCCATCAGTGTGGTCGGCCACACGGAGACATGCAGCAGTCAGCCAGCTGTTGCAGAAAGGCTCAACACAGGTACAAATTACCATGTAATGTAGAAACACAGAGCATCAGCATCAGATGGTTATTTACCGGAATATCTTTGATTTGTTTTGTATTCCTTAGATTCAGGCAAGAATCATTTGGACAGTCTGCAACTGTAAAGTCATAGGTTAATACATAATCTACACTGAAGCAGGATGGGAACAGAAAACATTACCACAAACAGAAATAAAACAATCCAAGACATGAAAATTACCTAAAAAATAAAAAATATGGTGCAAACATCTACTGTTAACACTGACTTTAGGTCCAAAAGGAAGGTGGAAAATGCTTATTTATCATCAGATTTTTGAGAGTTGATAAAAAAATTCAAAGTTCTGATACTAAATTTTTAAAACCATGCCGATCCTAATTTTTTTTTTTTTCACAATTACTAAATTTAAATTTATAATAAAAACATTGTAAAGTGTTTAAAAATTGGTAGGCATACTGATAATCTTCTATTCCTGGCTTTCAGGGACACTTAATAACACCTGTGTTTTTCTAACTATGAAAAGTCAAAATAATAACTTAGATGAGGTATACTGTAATTGGACAGTAATTGTATTTAGTTACTTTCCACCTATCATAGAAAACAAACCTGTGAAGTAACAAAAGGCACATTACAAAGTTTGAGTGATGCAGGAAGTAATAATAATGATCAACAGCTGCATTAGACTCAACTGAAAGTGACTTTGCCACACAACTGTCTTTGTCTCTCCCCCAGCTCCATGTGTTCCCACCCGCCTCACAGCTATAGTGGACTGCCGGACTGGTATTACTGTGGTCACATGGGATGCAGGACGAGGTGCCACGTCTTATACTGTGTTTGCTCGGGGAAATCTTGGTTTCAATGCTGAATGCAACAGCACTGACACCAACTGTAATTTCCCCAACCTGGCATGTGGGCAGGACTACAACATTACAGTGGTGGCTCGCCATGACTCCTGTGTCAGTTTGGTCAGCGAGACAATCACGGCCTCAACAGGTAACAAAACAAAAGCCGACCAGCTGATTAACTGAGTCTCTGTTAAAGAAATACTGATTTGTGTCCCTGCAAAGTGAAAAAAATTAGTCATAAGTTCTAATGCACCATCATGCACAATCAAAATATCTCTAACTGCTTCCTAAAGATATAGTTAGTGATATTTTATTGGTTCTTTAAACAACATAGCTAGAATATGTCTGTGTCTCTTATATTGTTTTATAGTTTATTTATCTGTTACCTATGTAATGCTACAGTAAACTTGATATGTGTAGTAAACATTGAGGGCAGTGCAGAAAGATGTTATTTCTTATGACTGCCACTAGGTGCTAGTAACAAGCCGTATTTTACAGAGCACAGAAGCATGAAGAGTTCTCCTAAACCAATTTAAAATCCTGACATTAATTAAGACAGACAATTGTGCTGGACAAACTACAGCTATTTTGTATTTCACAGGGGTTAAATTTTATTTTGCACAAGGCACAACCACATGACCCTCTATCTACTAATCACTTTTGACTAACTACATCCCTGTCTAGGTCCTTGTCCCCACACTGATCTGGAGGTGACCCTGGATTGTGACAGCAACACAGCTATGGTGTCTTGGACCCCCGGCAGTGGCATTCTCCACTACAACGCCTCGGCCGATGCCTTCAATATTGCACACCGGCAGTTCTGCTCTACCAATGGCTCCTACTGCAACATCAGCTCACTGCGCTGTGGGGAGAGCTACAGGGTCAGTGTCAGCGGACAGGGACAGAACTGCCCCAGTCCTGCCCAGGACTGGCACAGAATCAACACAGGTAACATCCATATGCTTTACAGCGTTCAGCCTCCACTTACTTTAGGAGCAGTATATTAATAACTTTTGGCTAATTAGTATAATTCATCACCTTTAGCTATTTTAACTTTTTTACCCCAACCCCCCATAAAAGTTCAATAAGTAGATGAACTACTTTAAAGTTGCTTTTACAGCCTTTTAACTAACTGATCATCTGTTGATCAAGTACTTTAAGCTAACTGTTCTACTATTATTCTGTTATTTTTGGCCTTCTTTCCAACGATTATGCATCATTTTTGCCCCAGAATTTTAGCTTTCTATTAATTGCTTTTAACCAATTCTTTGAGGTGATTGTCCTCTTCTCTTAATTTTTTACTTTTATATTACAGTTTCAAATGTTTCTTAATTACTTTAAACCTCTAATGAAAGAGGTAGGACCATTGTCTATTGTACATTTATTTTGCTTCTTTACTTCGGTCTTTTTCAACTCTTAATCTCTTGTTAACTATTGCCAAATTAAGTTTATGAGTTAATAGATTAGTAGTTGTTGAGTGTGCAAGCTGAATTAAGTGACTGAATTCAGAAAAAAAACAACTAAATATCAATAAAAAACAACTAAATATCAATAAAAAATGAAAGAAACATAACTGTAGTTACTGAACATCTAACTGTCAGTGTTTCTCTGTTGAAAGAAATCAAAAATGTGTTGTATATATTGTTTTTCAAATACATGTAGTGACCCATTGTCTTTTTGTCACTCCTTCAGCTCCCTGCCCTCCTACCCAGCTGAGGGTTGATTCTTCCTGCAAGTCAAACAACATCTCAGTGTCATGGCAGGCCTCGCAGGGCTCAGTCTCCTACATGGCTGTGGCAAAGAATGAAGATGGCCGCCTGTGGTCCTGTAACACCAGCGGCACCACCTGCCAAATATCTGGTCTGCTCTGTGGACAGAAATACGAGGTCTACGCTGCTGGTATTGATGAAAACTGCATTGGAGCAAAGAGTAACATTGAAATGATTCAGACAGGTAGGTGTTTAAAACCAAATTATATTTGGCTTCTCTATCTGCATATTAACTAGTGAAGCAAACTACAGTCACTTAGTAAAGCATATTAAGAACAACTTGATGACTTGATATTCTCATTGTTTCCATATATCTTCTTCAGGTTTCACGTAACTTCCTCATTAAAGCCCCTTTATGTGCAAATTACAAAAATTGTTCTTTGGCTTCCCCTAGTTAGTGGTAATTAAAGAAAAAACACCATCATAGAATTCAATGCATGCTGCAACCCAGAAATATACAAGCTGATGCTTTTACATTTATGTCAGATGAAGAACTGGATTCAAAATATGACAAACATAAATGAGGTTGACAGTGCCCATATTTTTGCTTGTTCTGTTCAATTTTATCCTTGTTGTATGATTTCTTTTTCTTTTTCCCTGCCAGCTGTTTTTTTGTAATCAAATTTGTGATCATACGCTGATAGGATGATTTCACTAAACACTCATTATTCGTCCTCTCTCCAGCTCCTTGTGTGCCACAGAACATACAGAACAGCCTGGACTGCCTGACTGGCGTCCTCAATGTTACCTGGCAGTCGACAGGTCACGTTTCTCAGTTCCACACCTCTGTGGTAAGCAGCAAAGGTCATGTCGGCAGCTGCAAGATGGATAAGCATCACTGCGTCATACGCAACATGCTGTGTGGTCTGACTTACAATGTTACAGTGGTGGCACAAGATGATGCCTGCAACAGCTCCTCCAGCCCTGTAGAGCAGGTCATTGCAGGTAGGCAAAGCTGCAGGTGATAGTGACAGTGCATTTAAATACAAACAAGTAGTCTGTCTTTGTGTCTGTACTATTTGAATTATGTAACAGTGTGAAAAACTAAACATAGCTTTGTGCTTCTTCACCACAGTGCATTTGTTTTTTAATACAATCAGATCTGAGAGTGACTCAAAGACTAGAGCAGAGATTTTGATGAAACTTGTATTGTTTGTGAAAACATGCAAAGCTGAGTCTGAGTTTGTGATTTAGTTCTTTTATAAGTGATTTTTTAAATCTTCTCTGCGTTTCCTATTTAAGAAAGGTTTTCATGCATCAAGACATGAGTTGCACTGCTCTTTATCAGTTATCTTCACCAAACCATCTTCTATTCTTCTGCTCTTCCTCTCAGCTCCTTGTCCTCCAAAGACCTTCCTTCCCACTCTCAACTGTACCACTGGTGTCGTGTCTGTAACCTTGAATGACAGCATGGCGGGGGTTGTGTACATTGTGTCGGCAGTTGATGCCAAAGGCCACAGACACAACTGCAGCAGTGCAGATGGAGCTTGTAATCTCAGCACATTGAAGTGTGGGATGGAGTACAGCATCAAAATCACACCTTCCAGGAATGGATGTGTGGGTAGAGACAGCCCCACGAAAACTATCACAACAGGCAAGGAGCAAAAATGTCTTAGTATTGCTGTTTCTAAAGTAGCTGTTACAACTTATGCATATTTCTTATGAAGAAATAACTGATATTATTAGCCTGACATGCCACATTAGAGCTCATTTAGAAGTTGTTGTGGCACCTTTCACTTCAGTTTTGATTTCCTGGGGTCATATCAATGAGTGTGAACCAAAGGCCCCTGGAAGCAATCAGACTGACCTAAAACCAATCACAGCAACGAAATGTGTGATGAAGCACTGAACAGCACATGAAATTTGGGGCGTTGCTTGGTCCAGTTTCAAGCAGGAAAAAAAATGGTGGCCTGGTTACAAATGTTCTGATACTACAGCTAATCAGTACATTGAAATGTGTTTTTTTTTTAAAATTCTAGAGGGTCATGTGCAATACAATAAGACTCTTGATTAATGTTTTATCAGCACTGTCCTGTTTAACGGTTTGATCCCAGTTTTATGAGCATGTTGAGTCGCTCCGGAAAGACATGCAGACCACCAATCAGAACACTGAATTAAGCACCCTTCCCAATATTAAATATTAAATTAAACTGTTGTGATTGGCCCATCACAGGCCAGATGGGGTAGAAATCTGTCCTTGTGAGAAGAGGACCAGAGCTTTATTCCAAAGTGAATGATATCAAGTTTTCATTATCAAACATAAAATACAGTTTAAGTTTAAAGGAACTATATTTCTTAAAATGTATAACTTTTTCTTTAACCCTAAAACAAGAGAATGTTCAAAAAACAGTTTTAAATAATGTAGTGCTAAGAAATAAAATCTCTCTAAGTTTCTTAAAAGACATTGTTAATCATTTTTTAAGTACACTCTTTGATCGTTAGCTCCGTGCACAACAAATCTTCTCACCTGTTCCTGATTTACTTCCAGTTCCCTGCATACCACACCTGTCTGACGTAGAGATCGACTGCCTGACAAATTCAGCCTGGGTCATGTACAATGAGTCTGCTGGGGCTGAGGGATACATCGTCATGACGACAGACAGCCAGGGTAACGTCCAGACATTTGAATGTAATTCCACGTCAGAGAGGATGTGTGATCTGCCACCACTGATGTGCAGCAAAAACCTGACCTTCACCATCAAGGCCCTCGACCAGAAGTGCTCCAGTGCTCCCAGCAATGCTGTCACAACTGAGACGGGTACATTAAAAAATACACTTAAGTTACAAATATAAATCAATAGTAAAAAACTGTTTTTAGTCACTTCAAACTATAAAACACAACTACACAAACATATGGTGCTGGAACTATTGATAATGGTGACTATTTTGTATTAAATGGAATGAATGCAGAGTTTTTACTTAATTATTACACATTTCACACAGCTTTTGCTGATTTGTTGAATTATTAAACAACAGATTCAAAAAATGTGCACTCAAACAGCTAAAGAAAAGACAGAAAAGATGATGGAGGTGCAGAATTTCTGTGTTTAAATATTTGGCTTAGCATTTTATTTTTTGCTTTATTTATTTTACTCTTATGCAGCTCTGGTGATGGTTTTCAGGTTAAATTAGATCTTGTTCATACTTGTTAGTCAGACTTACTGGATGCAGACTGTGGGTATAAACCTGCTATTGAGAAGGACTGACAGTTAGGTTTTTGAAGTATAAGTACAGCTCATTTTACTGTTTTTCTTCTATCCCAGCTCCCTGCGCTCCTGAGAACGTTGAGAAATCAGTAGGCTGCGACAACGGCACAGCCAGCATCTCCTGGTCAGCCACTCCTGGTGCAGTGAGGTACACGGCTGTACTGGAGATGGATGGAAACACAACCTGCTGCACCACATCTGGAACCAACTGTGACATCACCGACTTGCCTTGTGGAGAACTGTATATTCTGCTTGTCATGGCTGAGGGACGAACCTGCAACAGCTCCCAGAGTGAAGGGGAGATCGTCAGGACAGGTGTGGTTTATATAGTAACATGTCACACATGCATACTGACTCTTGCTTTAAAATTAATGGAAAGACTTTTAAACTGATAATAAAACACTGTCCTCCAGTCACAGCGGTCAGGATTAGAAATTTTAAAGCATAAAAAAAGAAATAGAAATAAATTCATATTAACCTTCTCCTCTCAGCTCCATGCATTCCTCAGAACCTCAAAGCCAATTTGAACTGCAAAGACAATGTGGCCTCCATGTCGTGGGACATCAGTAGGGAAGCAGGACAGCTGTACCGGGTGAGAGCTGTGAGTACTGACGGCCATGTGGATGAGTGCATCTCCAGCGAGAACCGGTGTGATCTGACAGGTCTGCACTGCGGACAGCATTACACAGCTACTGTGATGGCAGAGCACAGAGACTGCACCAGCAAACCCAGCGACAGTGTGAGAATCAAGACTGGTAAGTGTAGACTGTGCTAAATTCTGAAAATACTTTTCTTTAAAAGTTTTCAAAAGGAGCCCCCGGACTTCCAGATCCAGAGCCAGGCTAGCCTTTTTTCCTCTGTTATGCTAAGCTAAGCTAACTGGCTGTTGCTTGTGGCTTCATATGCAGTGTACAAACATGAAAATGGCACAGAAAGACAAAATAAAATTTTTGTTATAAAATAAATTTCAGTTTCATCATCAATTCAATACTCGGCGATCAGAAACTCTCGAACATGAACACTTCATTTCATGTTTTCTTATTCTCCTCTCTCTAGTGCCATGCACCCCTGCAAACATCTCCTCTGTGATAGACTGTGAAACAGATTCTCTGATCGTGTCCTGGTCTGAGAGCTCAGGAGCCGACGAGTACACAGCCACACTGTGGGACAGTTACGGTCACCGCACAACATGCCAAGGCACGACAGAGGGCTCCTGCAACGTGACAGGAGTCGGATGTGGTCAGATCTACCATGTCTCTGTGGTTTCCTCTGATGGATACTGCAACAGCCCGCCCACTCCTGAGGTTGATACACCGTCAGGTAGGACAAAGAGTCAAGTGACAGATCTGTATCTTAGGGATGGAGGCTAGAATAAGAGTAAAAAGATTTAAAAGAAATGACAGATGACAGATACCAATAAGAGTGAGATCTAAAATTAATGCTTCCTTGCTATCACAAGACTACTTTTTTTGTTGTTTTTTTATTTATTATACGTGAATAAAAGGTTTGATAGATTCTCTTCAATTTTAGGAGATTCTCTGATTCTTCAGTATTATGAAACCCTTTCAATATCTCAGTGGCTAATATTAAGGGACTATATTCTTCTTATCTTGCATAAAATCTGCTAAATTTATATGAAATGTCTGCTCTTTGTCAATTCACTAAAAAATTTGACCAAAAAAATGTAAAAACTGATATTGCTGATCAATCTGATTTACAGTAAAATGTTCTGTCTCATTGCATCTGGCTTGCACTGTTCTTATGTTATTCTTATAGACAATCCAAAAAGTAGCACTAACTAAATTACATACGCTTGTGTGTCTTTTCTATATTTTTTTAGTCTCATCACAACTATCTTACTTGTCCTTTCAGTTCCCTGCAAAGCGAGACATATCGAGGCAGTAATGGACTGCTACACGCAGACGGCCCTGGTGCACTGGCACCCAAGTGATGGAGCTTTAATGTACGTGGTCACGGCCACAACTGCCTCAGGCCACAATGTCACCTGTGAGACCAACAGTACCAGCTGTGATCTTGAAGGGCTGCTCTGTGGCCAGAGCTACTCTGTGGCTGTCCGAGCTGTGGGACAGACCTGCAGCAGCGTTGTTCACATGACAGGACAGCTGACCACTGGTGAGCAACGGCACACAGACTTAGCAGAGCTACACACATTTGCGGTCTCCCTCCACTCCATGTGTTGTTTTGCTTGTGCAGAGTTTGAAACAAGAAGGCTGTTTACACTGTCATCTACTAAAGTGGTAATGTTTTTTGGGGGTTTACCTTTAATTTGAGTTTAAGTGTATGTAGGGGCATTATTTTGTGATATTACAAGTAGTTCTGAATCCAATCATGATTTAAAATTGAATTTACCAATCACATAAGTGAGACAAGGAAAACTTAAGATCACATACACTGAGATTCAACTTCTCAGTGAATATGAGACATCTAACTTAAAGTTTTGAAGTGAGAAAATTGAATATGCATGATGATTCTGGATTTTTCAGTGGGGAGAAGAAGAGACTTTTTTTTTTATCTAAAAAACCATATCAGATGAACAAACATGTCTAAAATATAGGTTTTGAAAACATGTCACTCCGTCTTGTAGTACTAGAAAAAAAGACAACAACCATCATAAAAGGTGCTGACAATCTGCATCCATTATTAAGTCATAAAAGTCATATTTTCTTTAAAATTATAAAAAATCTAAAAATGCAGCCAGTGAGGTCAGTTATTGGTCCATCTCTTCTACCCAGTTTTCCAATTAAAAAGTAATGCGTACGGCATATTTTCACCTCTGTTGAAATATTTTTCATAGTTGTTATGATATTAACCATGTGTTCCTTTATCAACGCAGAAACTTACCAACACAGATTGTTGTATTTACTCCTTAAAACTCCATCCTCTCTTCCAGAGCCGTGCATCCCTGAGCACATCAGCACTCAGTATAGCCTGACCATCGGCCAGGTGCTGTGGGACATGACCCAAGGTGCTGAATACTACAAAGTTGAAGGGGTGACGGAGCAGGGCCTGATGGTGTCCTGCACCACCAACGACACCTACTGTGCCCTGTACAACATGATGTGTGGCCAAATGTACAACATCAGTGTCACAGCTTACAATTATGTGTGCAAAGGCTTGTCCACATCAACTGAAGCAGTCACAATAATGACAGGTTAGAAAAGCCTTTTTTATACCTCATTTGTACTCTAACACTTTTTTCTTTGCACCTAACAGTTTGATGTTGTCTGAGGTGATTATGTCACTCTCAATGAGATGAACTTTTATGATCATTTAAATGTTAAATAAAGAAATACCAAACTTTCTCTTATTACAGTATCCGAATTGTAAAGCAACGCTGCTTTTCTCTTTACTAAATGATAGTAAACTGAAAATCAATTGGTTTGGTCTACAAAATGAGACATTTTAGAGCATCATCTTCAGTTAGGAAAATGTGAGAAAAAAGAAGATTCATAGATAATGCAGTGAACGTGCTTTTTCTATCTTGCAGCAGTGATAAAAGCTATTTTTAACATTTATTTTGCCTTCCTCAACCTGTTCTGCTCCTCCTCTGTCCTCAGAGCCTTGCCCTCCCAACAACGTGGAGGCCAGTGTGCAGTGTCAGACTGACATGGGAACTGTGTCGTGGGAGGCCAGTTTTGGTGCAGTGGCGTATGAGGCTCATCTTGCTGGCCGCGATGGCCACTCACTGTCCTGCTACACTAACGACACTTCCTGTTGTGTGGAAGGCCTCCACTGTGGAATTGTCTATTACACAAACGTCATCGCCATCGGGGAGATACTCAACAGCAGTGCCTCAACGACCGTCCTGCTGGTCTCAGGTATGGTGTGCTTAAACTTATCTTCTGTGCCTTCTGTGACCTTTAACCAGCTCTACAGTGGAACTTTATGACAGATATTTCCAGTTAAATAACAGTGGACAATATAAAAAAATATATTGAAAGTCAGTGTTTACCATACACATACATCTATTCTGTGTTGACTTCATTTGGAACAGCTGTAACATTTTGTGTTTTTTATTTTTGTGGAACAGCATGGGCTGTTCAGGAAGACTTAGTAAATCTGTCAGTTGTCAGAACAGAAATGATTGTATTCTGTTTTTACGCCAGTTTGTCGGTGACAGTTATGTTTTGTTATGTTTTCAGGTTGTCTATCAGTTTGTCTATCTAAGTTCTTGTAAACCCAATATCTCAAGAGCAGTTTTAGGGAATTTCTTTAAATTAAGACCAAATCTCATTTGGACTCAAGGATGAACTGACTAGAAGTTGGTGGTCAGAGGTCAAGGGTTATGGTCACTGTGACTTCACAAAATACTTTTGGGCATTAGTCAGTAAGTCACGTGCTGATTATGACAAATTTTCCACAAATGTTTTTAAGTAGTAGGTGATGAAGTAATAGCATTTTTTATTCAAAAGGTCAAAGGTCAATGAAATACGTTCATGTCTCCTATGTTTGTCTGTCTCTAGCTCCCTGTGCAGCTGGAAATGTTGCAGCCATGATGGATTGCTACAACAACACAGCCGAGGTCTCCTGGTGGTCAGCCAGAGGAGCAGATTCCTACATGGTGACTGCTGTAGCAGCAGACGGCCACTGGGCTTCATGTGAGACCGATGAGCAGCAGTGTGATTTGACAGAGCTCCAGTGTGGTCAGATGTATAACATCAGCCTCACGACCATCAGTGACCACTGCTCGATTGAGACACACACTAATGTCACCTTTAAAACACGTGAGTTGAGTAACATCACATCCCAGAGTGGTGGAATGAAAGGGATCAGTGGTTCTAATGTTGCACGATTTTTTAATTAGTTTTTCTTTAAAGAGAACATTGATTCTGGAGTCTTGGATAATGTGAATTCCTCTTAAATATGTTGATACTCAACTCATCTAAACATGTTGTCCAGGGCCCTGTAAACCTATGCGTGTTGGAGTGGATCTGCAATGTGGGACGAGTACGGCCAACATGTACTGGGAGGAAAGAGAGGGGGTGGAGCTCTATATAGCGACTGCCACCTACAGCATGGGAATGATTCTGCAGTGCAACTCCACCAACTCCACCTGCCAGTTCTCCAACTTGCACTGCGGGGAAACCTACGAATTCTCTGTAACTGCACACAGTAACATGTGCTCCAGTGAAACCAGCAGCACTGTGGAGATTCAGACAGGTGGGGCTCACAATCATCAACCCATTACTGAGTTACCTAAGCAACTGATGGAAAGAGGGTTTAAGTTTGTTTCTTTGTAGTTACTAACTCAGTATATTAAAATATTTAGTGAATAAAAAAATCTCAAATTTCAAATGCAAAAGAATAAGAAGGAAAAAAATGAAATGTTTTTAAGGGTTTTTTAAATTTTCTCAAGAACCCTTTCATTTCATTAAAACCAAAATACCCAGGTGTTATATACATTATTGCAATTTTATATTAAAGAATCACCTACTTCCATATTCTCTTCATTGACATTGATTGTTTATTGTATTTCTTCATCATTTCAAAATACACAAACTATAACCACATATTGACTTTTTCAAGCTCTTAAAATATGAAGATTTTTTTTCTGTATGCATTAGTGACCGTAAACTGTTCTAATTATGACCTTTTGTTGTAGACTGTTGAACAAAACAAACAGCTTAAATACGATGACCTTGTCTTTAAGAAACTGATGGGCACTTGTTACTATTTTATGAACAAATGATTCATTAATGAAAAGAAAATAGTAATTAGTAGGGCATTTTAAAAGCAGCAATCACAAAAAAAACAAAACAAAAAAAAAAATTTAAGGAGTTTTTGTGACATTTGCGTCTGGCTCTTCCTTTCTCAGAACCCTGCCAGCCTACTGGCCTCACTGTTAGTGGGTCATGTGACAATGACACGGTGGTGTTGGACTGGTTGTCAGCTAAAGGGGCATCAGTTTACGTTGTGACGGCCACAGGAGACCTGGGATACGTCACATCTTTACAAACAAATGAGACAACAGTAGAGGCTGAGCTGCCTTGCGGACAGCTGTTTACCTTCGCTGTGACGGCTCAGGATTATCAGTGTGACAGCCCTGCGAGTCTGCCTGAAGAGTTCAAGACCGGTAAGCGTCTCATTTGTATTTAAACTGATGTGGTGCACATTAGAGTAAGTTTAGGATCAATGACACACCATCTCCTCAGGTCCCTGTGTGCCTGAGCATGTACAGAGCACGTCACGCTGCGAGAACAATATGGCCACGGCTACCTGGGCCAAGAGCGATGGGGCCGAATCCTACTTGGCCATCGCGGTGGGACAAGACGGCCACACCCACATGTGCACCACAAACACATCCAGCTGCACCTGGGACGACCTGCACTGTGGCGAAAAATATACCGTTCATGTCGTTGCCAACGACTACCTGTGCAGCAGCATGCCGAGCAACAGCATTATGATACGAATGGGTAAGAAGCTTTTGTACTACATCACGAGAAATCAAATTACCCCAAAACTTTATGAGAAATACTGTGATGTTATAGACCACACAGGAAAATAAGCAATCAAAGTATGACTGTCTAAGGAAATTTTTGCATGATCTTAGGAAATGAAAGGTTGTAGAAATGTCCAACAAGAAAAAGGCAAATAAATGAGGCTTGTGTGTGAGACTCTGAAAAAGTAAAATGCGAAAAGCTCCAGTATCAAGAATAAGGTCAACGCAATTAGTTGATAAACTGAAAATCAATTTGCCATATATTTTACAATTAAATAATCTCTTATTCCCTAGATTCACAGCAAATATTCTCTTTTTTTTCTCTTTAATACTATTGAAATTTGACACTTTTTAATGATCGTCAGTTGGCCACTGACATCTTCACAGTGGTCTTAATCCTGTTTAGGATCGTATTTCAAATTTGGTATTTGATTCGCACTTTGAGCTTTTAATAGGACAGAACAAGGCACAAGGTGGCAATACTTACAGCTCTGAGAAAATTTCATAACACTTCCTGACATTTTTTGGAAAAAATGTTTGCAGACCCACTCATAGTCAAACTTTTGTTCTCTGTTTTAAGCTCCATGTGTTCCTCAAAACTTGAAATCATCTCTGAACTGCACTACAAAGGTGAATATTTAACTTTTGTCTTTCTTCTTCTTTTTTTTAAACCCCTCATTTTCTAAAGTTCCTCCTTAAGAAAAATAATAAACTACTCTGCCCTGTCATGCACTTTTGTTTTGAACGGGGCTATACAAGTAAAGTTTCATCAATATCATCATAAGTAGTTAGACATCAGTAGTAGTATTAACAGTAGTATTAACTAGTAATAACAGGATTCAAATTTGACTGTCCTGTTTCTAAGGTGGGATCACTGACCTGGAATGCCAGTGAAACTGCTGAGTTTTACATTGTGACAGCAGAGACCAACAGTGGCCACAAAGTTCAGCTCAGCACCAACGATACCTCTGCCTTTATTTCTGAGTTCCTGTGTGGTCAGGAGTACTTCCTGTCTGTTCAGGCGGTGGACTCTGTGTGCAGAAGCCTCCCCAGTCAGCCTTCAAAGCTCGATTCAGGTAGATTCCTACTCCATACATCATAAAATGCAGGTCGTCAAACAAGATTTTAACTGATGTTTTTCTCTAAAAACTCCACACTGATGACCCAAAGTTAAGGTAAAGTAGGCACATGTATTGCATTGTGCAGCTTCTGTGTAGATAATTGATTCTCACCTGACAGTGCTTGCCCTCCTTTTAATTCCATCCAATAGTCATTCATTTCCTTCTCCTGCTTTCCCTCAGAGCCCTGCCCCCCCACCAATGTCTCCAGCTTCATGAACTGTGTCTCTAACATCGCTGTGGTGTCGTGGACCGGCTCTGTTGGGGCAGAGTATTACACTGCCACAGTGACATCGGAAGATGGCCAATCAGTGAGCTGCTGGTCTGACAGCGAGCAGTGTGGCATGCCCAATGTCCAGTGTGGACAGAACTACACAGTGACAGTCGTCGCCACAAACAATAACTGCAGCTCTGACCCCAGTGAGGCTGACACACTGCTGTCAGGTGGGAGATTTAGGACAATTATGTTCTTTTATTCTCTAGACTTCTTTAATTCATTATTTATTGTTTTCTAAGCTCAGTTCACTCAATTTAATCAGACACCTTTAAATTGAAGGCTTGGTATTTCTGAGTCTTGTTTAAATCATCTCAAACATCCTGTCACTACAAGATAAAATGACTAAACTTACCACAAACTCCTCTCCATGTCTTTCTCCAGTGCCTTGTGTTCCTACTGATGTGGATGTGAAGATAGACTGCTCTAAAAATCAGGCTACTGTGTCCTGGAGTGAAAGCTGGGGGGCTCTGTCCTACAAAGTGACAGCTAAGAGCAAACAGGGAGCCATGTACCTCTGTGAGAGCACAGACCTCATGTGTACCTTGACCAACCTTACCTGTGGCCAGACCTACTCTGTCCAAGTGGTGGCAGAGGGTGATATTTGCTCGAGTTTACCCAGCCCAGCGACAATGTTTAAATCAGGTAAAAACAACTGAATGACCTTTAACCTCTTTGAGATGCCATGATAGTCAAACTAACTGCTTCCAACATTGGTCAAGTGTTACTACAGTTCTACTTTTTATCCCTCCCTCTCTCAGTTCCCTGCACACCTAAAAATGGCTCAGTGGTACTTGACTGCATCACCAACTCCGCTCTCTTGGACTGGGCCTATGCTGAGGGTGCCATGAGCTACACTGCAACAGCTCGGTCCTCTAGCGGCCATGTCTCCACCTGCAGCTCCAACATCACCAACTGTGAGCTGCACAACCTCAATTGTGGCCAGACCTATGATGTGATGGTTGCGGCCTCAAATGAACACTGCAGCAGCCCTCCAAGCACCAAGTTGCAGGTGGAGTCAGGTGAGCTCATAGAAAACCCCCACCTTCAACCAAGTCCTTTGGTTGATTAAAATCAAATGAAAATCTTGAAATACTAACCTATATTGATTTGAATTTGTTTCTGTAGAGGCAACAACAAAGTGTGTTCACTGAATGCTTTTAAATCACTGTTAAGTGTTGTTTACGGTGCAAAAAAGCTAGAGATCAATAGGTTTCCTTCATATTTTCCCCTCAAGAAATCTTTCTTTGGTGTATTAACAAAACGGCTCAAAAAGCATCAGAAACAAAAATAGAGGGGAAAGTTTTATTTTAAAAATCTAAATATGGATGCAAATATTATTTTAATCAACTAATTATTTTTCTGCTTTCACTTTTGCATCGATAACATTGTTTTCTCTCCTTTTCTTTTCATCAGCTTATTTTTCCTGAATCAGAAAGAGATTTGTCTGGTACACTTAAAAAGAGAAAAAAAAATCCTGCAGCAGGAAAAACACATAACTTTGTAATGTTTGGTAGCATAAAATCCAGATGAAAGTCAGTTTAAACTTGAGTATAAGTTTAAAAAATGCGGCCTCTTGCACAAACATGCGCAAAGTAAATTGTTTTAATTTAAAGGCCTTTGTTAAATGGCCCTCGACCGCTCTCTGAATTTAATCCAAATTCCTGAAATGACATTTTTGAAATCCATACAGCTGGCCAAATGCACAACAAGGAACTGACACATTCCCTCTCCTCCTTCAGTGCCTTGTCCTCCCGAAGATGTTAAGTCTGTGCTGGACTGCTCTACCAACGTTGCACATGTGATGTGGCACTCTGCCAGAGGGGCTGATTTCTACATCGTCCAAGCTTTGGGCATTGAAGAACATGAATCTGGTTGTGAAACAGACACACAGTCCTGTGTCCTCCCGGACCTCAAGTGTGGCTTCACCTATAACATCAGCGTACTTGCCATTAACAGTGTGTGCAATGTCTCACAGAGTGCGATTACACAGCTAAAAACAGGTAAGGATGGCCAAACAGATTCAACCATGTTGAGGCTTAGCAGCATGATGGACATCTAGACTGGGTCAATTAAATCAGGTTAACATTGTAACATTTAGTAACATTTTAGAATTTTGGAAATCTTCAGTTCTGGGAAGGAGAGGAAAAATATAAATAAAATACTTGGCTTAAAAAAAGAGAACTAATATTACTACATTCCTCTAAGTGTTTGTGATTGTAAACACAACTGAAAATTACAAAATTTTCATGGAACTGATTTTGGCATATGAGTTTGTGGTTTCTCTGTCAGAGTCAGTATTTTTCTGATAACTATCACTGATGGTTGTCCATTTGTATGAGAAAATTATTAGACCTTTATTGATCCTGATTCACTGATCAAAATGAATATGTCTCTGTTTGTGTTTGTGCAGTGCCCTGTGTGCCGCAGCAGGTGGAGGCTCGGGTGGATTGTGAGTCAGGGGATGTGGCGGTCTCATGGGAACCCAGCAAAGGGGCATCATCATACACCACAGTCGCCCAGGGCAACGCCGGCTATGCATCAATGTGCAACAGCAGCGAGACAACGTGCCTGCTGAGTGACCTGCTGTGCGGCCTCAACTACTCCATCACTGTCAGTGCTGCAGATGAGATGTGCAGCAGCGCTGGAAGCTCTGCTGTGGAGCTCAACACAGGTGTAGTCAAGATTTAATGATTGTCATGTTAATGTGCCACTTTTCTTAGACATCTATCCTGATAAGCAGCATTCAGTGCAGGTGGAGGGCATGGTATGTTAAAGCATGCTGACTTTATTTATACTTGTGTCTGTGTGTGTGTGTGTGTGTGTGTCTGTAGTGCCATGCACACCAGCGAAAGTAATGGCAGAGACGATGTGCAGTAATGACACAGGCATTGTGTCGTGGGAAGAAGGAGAGGGTGTGTCCTCTTACATGGTACAAGCATTTGGGCCTGATGGTCACAACATCATGTGTAACAGCACCACAACCAGTTGCCAGCTACCCAGCATGCATTGTGGCCAGCGCTACAACCTGACAGTGACAGCTTTGGATGGACAGTGTGACAACAGCCACACCTACCTCAACCTACAGTCAGGTAAGTAATAGGCAATTTATTTTGTGTATCCAAAGAATAAAAAGAAAATAAATCAAAAAGGGACGAAACACCTCACTTTACAACTGTTGGCTTGGTATGTAATATTTAGTTTTATTGTTAAATCAGCTGGATTTTAAATGAAATGGCACCAACCTCTAGGGATGATGTGTGATTGCATTGCATTAAACTTCAATCCTCAATAAAGTCTTTTTTTTCTCCTTATTCTTTTACAGACCCTTATTTAGTACATTTAGATTTCATTTACACACAACATTTGAAGACTTAAAGTTGTGTCAGATTGAGTGCATACAATAGAGAGAGAAATGAAATAAAAGACAATAAGCAATGTTGTGTCTTTTTTAAAGACTTGGGCAACCTACTGTAACAAAAAAATACTGTACTCTTTTGATTTAATTATACTGGTGAAAAGGATTTTCAATTTTTCCTCTTTTTAAAATTCATTCAGATGTGTTGTTGACATGTGAATTATCTTATTTCTGTCAAAATAAACCGTAAACCGTCTCACTGCTTCTCCTTTTGTCTGTCCTCCAGTGCCTTGCAAGCCAACCAACGTCAAGGCTTCCCTGCAGTGCCACTCACACACTGTGGCAGTGACATGGGAGCGAGCCAGTGGAGCGCTCTCCTACCTCGCAGTGGGTGTTACCACAGACGGAAGTCACCAAACTCAATGCAACAACACCATGACCTTCTGTGACCTGAGTGACCTGCAGTGTGGACAGACCTACAATGTGAGCGTGTTCAGTCAGGACGAGTCCTGCTCCAGTGTGGAGAGCCAAAAGGCTTACGTGCGGACAGGTAGAGCCAACATGAGGGGCCATATATGAACGCATTGTCAACACTTGTCGTGACTATTTATAGATAGTAATTGTAGTACTTTTTTTCATTGTTGCCAGTTACAAAAGTGCATTTCTCCAGTGTAAATTTGCATCAGAAGGTTTCTTTTGATGGTTACCTCAGTGTTTCCCTAACACAGAAATATCCTGGGCAGTTTAACTTTACTGACCATATTTCTTAAAAAAGTGGTAAGGGTCTTTTTTTTATTTTAACCTCACTCCAATGTATGAGACATTTATTTAAAACAGGCTTAATTAGTGACTAAATTAGGCTATATTAATGACGGGCTTTCATTTCTGTTTTATCATCACAAACCCAACACATTTAATATCTGTTTCAAAATAAAAGCCCTCTACCATTTCTGTGGACAGAATCTGTTCATTTGCACTAACGTGAAAAATCTGGTGACCTGCACTATTTCATTATAGCACTTTAAATGTAGTCACTGTTATCTTGTGGCACACACAGTTGACTCAGACACTGACACACACACACACACACATCTCCCCTCTCTTTCTCCTCCTCAGCCCCCTGTGCACCCCAGGATGTGGCTGTTGATGTACAGTGTGCTGATGGCGCGATGACTGTGTCCTGGTCCCCCAACCCCGATGCCCAGTATTTCCATGTGGCAGCAGTGAGCAACACCGGGGCGAGACTCTACTGTAACTCCACTGAAACTAACTGCACCTTAAACAATCTGCCATGTGGACAGAACTACAGTGTCACTGTGCTGTCTGTGAGAGATGGTTGTGAGAGTAAGCCGACTGCTGTGGTACAGACTTCCTCAGGTACATTTTAAGCAGCTACCTATTTTTAAAAAACATAAATTTTCAGCGGCAATGTGTCAGTGACATAAGCCACTGGAGCTGGCTTTGCAACTCATAAATTAATTAATTGTCCACAAAGGGGAGCTGTGTAGTCAGTAAACTGGTTCTACACATATAGCCTGCACTGCCTGTAGGCAGAGAGTTTAAGGACAGCTGTTTTATATTGTATAAGGCTGCTCTTTGTGTATGTATTTGCATGTTTCCAGGTTTTCATTAAACATTTAAAGGCAAAAGTTCAAGATTCTTAGAAATACATTATTCAGTTACAGGTATTCTGGTGCCATCTATAGAATGAATATGTTGCCTTTATATCAACATTAGGTTTAGTTTACTCTCATGACACTTTATTGGGGGAGAAAAAAAGCCTTGATTATTCTAAAAATTCAAGCTGTATGATCATTTGTTGCAACATTTGACCCACACATTTGTGGATTTGTAACTCAAATGTAAACAGGATTCTTGCGGCACCCATCTTTATTATCATTCCTTTTTCTATCACCATTCACAGCTCCATGTGTGCCCAGGAACATTAAGGGCCGTCTGGACTGCGTTTCAAACTCTGCCTGGGTGACGTGGGCCGCCTCAGAAGGATCCCTCAGCTACTTTGTGCTGGCTCAAGGGGTTAATGGTCATAACTCCAGCTGCACTACCTCTTCCTCTCCCTGCAATGTCCCAGATCTGAAATGTGGGACGCTTTACACGTTCCACGTCACTGCTGTCAACAATCACTGCCACAGTAATCACAGCTCCACATTTGAGCTTGAGACAGGTATTCAACAGAAGCTTTGCTTTC
>JAPZDV010000021.1:6163718-6183508 GCA_029814665.1 Acanthurus lineatus
GGCACACCAGGCAACCCGAGCCATCCTGGCTAAAGCACAGTCTATGGCGCAAAGATGGATAACGACAGACTTTTAGGTAGAAAGTTCCATTTTAAAAAGCCATTAAAATAGCCTTTGAATTTAAATATACTTTTTTTTGTGTTGATTCTACATTAATTTCATGATTTTTCATAAATAAATGTCCGCTATAGTCTTAAGTAGAAGAAATGCGATTAATTACAGAAAATTGTGCTATTAATTAGTTAATTTTTTTTAATCGATTGACAGCCCTAATATTTATAGATGTTGATATAACGTAGTCAAATTAACACTGATCATTTCCACCACACACTACATGTATTTCACTATATTCATGCAGTACATCAGACAGCTCTTGTTGAGGACTAAAATGTCAATAAAATTTTTTTGTTTTTTTAAGTACTATATTGTGGTCATTCGAATGGACAATATAATTTTTAAAACAATCAAAGGATATGATTTAGCCCACCAGTGCCCTTTGTCATATCAGTAAACTGACTGAGAGGCTAGGTTTTTCTGGTTTACTGTAACAAATATAAGACTTTTAAAAACAAACTTTATCAAAAGCAGTTGGTTCTTTAAAGTTTCGGGTCTTAAATAAAGGTAGTTTTTGACCTTTTTAATTAATGTTAAACAAATTTAAGTTTTGGTTCTTTTTTGTTAAAAAAATTCTTATGGCTAAACATTTTTATTGGTTGTAAAGCTTAGGAAGTGCCATTATTTCCAGCAATTGAAAAGATAAAAGAAAGTTTTACTCAGTAACCGCTGTTTCCCTTGCTTGGAAGATAAGAGACTACGAAGATAAAGTGATTGTTCTAAATTTCAAGTGAAATCAAAAGAAGCTTGATATCTGACTTCTAAATAACCATGTGTGTTTTGTTGTTGTGATAATTTGTACTGTTTGAAGTAAAAATTAGTACATGCTGCATGTATGTTTCTTCAGGTATGGATTAGCTCCTATGTCAACTGACTACCTGCAGCCAAGTTATGATCAACTGCGTGTTGAACTGTACCAGGGCTCAGTCACACAAAAAGATGTCCGTCTCAGAGGATTCGATCTGGTGACTAGTATAGAGCTGTAAGGGGTGTTTTTTTTTTTGAAACTGATCTTATTTTGTATGGGTTGGGTTTAGTCTTTTTGTTCTTTTTTGTGATGTTTTGCCATTATTTATCACCACTTTTCCTCTCTGGCTGTCTGCAGCATAGAGCACCTCACGCTTGCTGATGTGGAGCGCTTCTCTGAGGTGGTGTTTGGTTATATGATCCCAGCAGCGGCTATTGTCAGCACTCCAAACTGCGAGTTCAACCCTCTTCTCCCAGGACTGGCAGGTTTCAGGCACAGTGACCACAAATTTGAGTGGACCAGAGCAGAATTCCAGTCCTGGTAAACTTTTTCTAAGGCTCTATTGTATGGCTTTTTTGTGTGGACAGCACAAAATGGAGAGTTAATGAAGATGGTAGAAGAGGGGGATACAGTTGAATAAGTCCAACATAAAGCATATCAATGCTGTTAAATAGTCCTTAACAAACTATTAAGCCTTAAATTGAATGCTTTTAACATTACATCCCTCCACAGGGCTCTAAGGGTTTGTCTGGAGTACGGTTATGAGGTGGAGTTCACTGGTGTTGGACAAGCACCGCCAGGGCAGCAGGAGAGAGTCGGCTTCTGTTCCCAGATTGGTGTGTTCCACCGGCTCAGGGCTAGAGATGGCTGCAGCATGCTGTTGGGTGATAATTCTGAGGATGTGTTTTCATACACACTAGTGAGTAAATTTCTTCATAGATCAGTCATTTCTGGACCAGGCATATTGTAGACTAGGGCTGGGAAATATGAATAAGAAGCGACAGAATGTGATATCTCAGGAATGCCCTGAGGGAATTTCTTCAAATTAAGTTCAAATATCAGTCAAAGTCAAGGATGAACTCTCATAGGTCAAGGTAAATGTTATGGACAAAACATGTTTTTGTCCATAACACAAGGAGTCAAAATATAATCGAGACAAATTTCATAAAATATGTCTCATAGCATAAAATGATGAAGGATGACATCTTACATCCAAAATGTCTGCCATGGATGTAAACTGAAGCTTGAATGGTTGGTGGAGGCAAACAATGGCTTTGCGGTTATTCTAGTTCACAGAGTAGTTTAAATATTCAGTCATCAGGCCAAATTTGATATGTCACGTTACACTTACTTATTTGAAACCAGACTGTGCCCAAAATAAAATGCAAACCCAGGGATTCCTTCTCTGTTTTAAAACTTACACCTGCAAAATATAAAACAAGAAAATAAATAAATAAAATAAAATAGAAGATTTGTACATGATTTTAGCACATTTAGCACATAGGGCATTTTTAGCACAAAGCATTAAATTGTAGTATGAGTATGACTGGTATTCAGTGGTTCACAATAGTTAAAAACTATACAAACTGTGTTTAGGTTAATATATCACTGAATATAAAACAAAAAGTGTAATATCTTGCTTATTTGTTATTATGAGTTATGCACATAGAATGGGCAGAGAGAGAACAAGACTTTGTTTGCTTGCATTATATACTGCACATGTATAAAACAGCTGTATTGTCAATTCCTGGTGTTATCTCAACAAAGAATAACAATGTCCCATCGATCCACCTCACACGAATAAATCACTGCACAAATTTCCTGAATTGATTGCGATTCAATTCAGGAAATTATATTTAAATTACAATACCTGAGATTGTAGGAGAACTCATGTTGTAAATAGTACAAGGAACCATCTAACCTTACATTGTTGAAAAAATGTTATCTGCCTATGTAGACTTGTCAACTTGTTAAGATTTTAGCATCTATTTTTTTTAAATGCTGTTGTTAACAAGAAAAGAGAGGTGTAGGCCCATATATCCCACCAAAGTAAAATAAGAAAAGTAAAAACTGTTTTAAATGGCTTTTGTGTCAAGAGTGAAGACATGCAAGAGAGCTAGTAGTATAAATTCATGAGGATGGGAACCAAGAACAGAAGTGAATTTTCAAGAGACATTATAGTAACCTATGATCTCTGTCGACCTCTGCTGGTAATCATTCAAAACTACAACATTGAAAAGAGGAGCGCATAATTCTACTTTGATAGAACAACAGCTGAATATGTTGTCATAAAAAATGGATATTACCCCTGAAATGAAAATGGCTCCTCACCACTGCTTTAAAATATGGAAGTTTGGCAGAGCATTCATTTAAAAAAGTTAAAATGTAAAGGAGCTTCTACTCAGAGGGAGGGAGGGAGGAAGGAAGAGAGAGAACCCAGCTTGTTTCTGCTGTTTCATGTAATATGACATGATGAGTAAAAAAAAAAAAACAAAACAAAACAGACAGACAAAAAAATGGGTGTGAGGGTTATTTGCAGGTCACACTGATGCACCTAGTTTCAAAACTTAGTCGTGCTGTCTCCAAAACTGTTGCAAGGTGCTGTAACTGAGTAGACGCCATATAAGGTTGAGATACATTATAATCCCTGTGTGCTATAGTATTGTAAAGATCTCCCTCAGGGGTCCCACAGTCAGTCAAGGTTTCTTTTATACTTTGATAAAGTTGACCCTGTCTTACTGTCTGTTTCAATATCAGCTGTACAGTATAAACTACCCCAGCCTGCATGATAACAACATCCTGCAGAGGGTCCTGGTGAGCGAGGTGTTGTACTGGGCAGAGAAGCTAAAGAGAAGATGGATGGAGAGGAAAACTGGCAACTGGGATGACACTCATACACTGTGCCAGACTGAGGGAGGAAGGGAGGAATGTCTCACCCTGTCAGAGCAATCCGTGGAGATGGCAGAAAGATTGACAGGTGGTTATCCAGACAATAGTTCTTGATCCCAAAAAAGATGGTGTACATGTACCCGTGAGAAAGTCAAGTAACTTGAACACCAAAAATTATTGATGAAAACTCATTGCATCAAACTACTGTTCCATCTATTTGTTCACATTGAAGATTACTACTGTTGAAAAGCATGCAGAACAGATGACATGAAGAAGACATTGTTTGATGGTACGGATTACAAAATCTAGAAAGACAGAAAAAAATAACGCTGGGCAAATAGAAGGGGCAGGTCAGAGAGAACATGTCGAAAGTTTCGGATAATTGCAGGCTGACGCAAAACGAAAACTCTGTAGTTTGCAGTGCATTGTGTCTGTTGTTAAACATGCTACCCCACCACAAGAAAAGTAACTTTCAAGTTAACATTTAACACAGTATAAATCAATGTAAGTGCTGGCTGAAATGAAGGAATGCAAGAACAGAAAAAAAATCGTCTTTTGAAATGAAATGCATGGTTTCCTTTTCCAAACTTCCTGTTGACTAATTTCTTCCTCATACAAATGCGACAAAGCCAAAATGTATTACGGCACATGAAGAAACTAAATGGGTTTAGTTTTGACAAATGATGTTGTATGTAATTAAATCAGTAAATTTTGTTATTTTTCAAATAAGAAAACCAGTAAGTTTTTCACTTTTTTTGTAAATTGATTTATTTCTCTTGAGAAAAGCAAAAATATTTATCTGATTACTCAGCTAGAAAAATTCTAACGAGCGGTAGAATACTCAATTACTAAAATGATCAACAGTTGCAGCCACTAATATAGTTTGTTTGATTATATAAAAACCAATATTAAAAGCAATGTAGCCAGAGAAAAGCAACCGAAAATATTTTTAGTGGTCTAAAAGGGGAAATAGTAAGGTTGTTTTTTACAGATTAACATAAAATGCTTATAGCATCTTTTTGTCATCTATGTCACAGCAGTATGTGGAGTGGTGGTGAAAAGCCCAGTGGAGCAGTGTTGCAGAGGTGTGTCAGAGGATCAGGAAGGAGATGATGGAGATGGACAACAGGAATCTTGCAAACTGAACAGGTGTGTTTTCATGAGAAAGATGAGGAGGAACATTATGGCCACGGTGAGGTCAAAAGGCAGTTTTTAGCATGAAGATTTCTGTGCCGGCTGTAATTTCTACTGGTTTTAATACTAATACTAATTAATGTGTTAATACTCAACACATTATCAATGATCACAAAGTTCTGAAGTACCAGAGTAAGCCAAAAACATAACAAAACAAAGGCAAGTAATCACTCAAATAACTCAAGCGTTTTTAATATTAAGCTGTTTTTTTATACCCTCAAATTCCAATAATGGTTATGTAAGTGCACAGTTCTATTTGATGTAGCTGCCTTGAGAAATGACCTGTCCAGTAAATGTTATTATTAGTCATCACATCTACCATAAAGAACTCATATTGTAATGTCATCTGCTAGGTATGTGGCTGTACCTCTGTGTGTGCTGTGGTCCTGTTGCCCGAAAGTCAGCACCCTGAGCGGAAGTCTCAGTAACCTTAGGAAAGTACTGATGGAGGAACCCAAAGTCAAACTGAACCAGGATGGCTCTGCTGTGCTTCTACAGGAGCAAGGTACTGTAACAATTTGAGCTGTAACAATTTAGACATCTGTCTCGTGTAAAAGGGCCAGGCTACATTGTATAAGATATGAAAATTAAAAAAGAAGTTATTCCTTAAGGGGTGTGTAAAAAATGATTATACAGTAAGATCATTTTCTACTCTAAGGAGTTATTTTCACACTTGTTTTTAGTCAAGCATTGGGATATACAGCCTCTTTTTTTGTTTGTTTTTTTGGAGGTGGAACAAAATATTAATAGCGCATTATGATGTATTACTTGCAATGCATCATCAAAAATTATGGGCCATACTTTAAAAAAAAAGTAATAGTAAAAGAATAAATAATAATAATTAAAACTATTGATGTATCATAATACCATTGTTATCATGGGAAATGTATTGTGGTAGTATCTTAGCCTGAGTCACACTGTGATTTCTGCCTCTTGCTTTTGCTGCAGGTCTGATGCTTTAGTAAACCACATTGCACAGAATTAGTCATACATGACAACTGTGACTCGCCAATATCTACCACTCACAGCGCCCCCAGCCGCATAGTAACATTATAACTACCTTGCTTGTGCTAAGACAGTTGATCATCAACTGTTTTGCAGTGTGTATTTCCTGATCTTCTGCTTTTCCTGTGCGTTTCCTGTGCATAATAGCTGAATGGATTTATGTTGTTATGACACTGGTCCTTCATTTATATTTTTAGATCTTGAAGAAGAAGAGGATTACAATGATTTGGAGGACAGCGGGTATACAGAGGCCAGCCAGTGCTCTTGCAGTGCTGAGCAAGAGGAAAGCTGGGAGGAAAATGTTTGATATTGATATTGATGATACAGTGTTGCTGGGACAGGCTGGTTACTTTAAGAGTGAGCAAATGTTTCCCATGGTGTAGTCACCATGAACAAGTACTGGACAGTAGAGGTTGTACTAAATTCCAGTCTGCGCTGTGGAAATTTCAGCGTTTGATTTGTTAGATGCCTTGTTTGGACAACAACTTTGTGTTTTGAGTATAAAAAAGATGTCTTAAGGATGGTCAGTGAAAATAAAATATCAACTAGCCTCTAAAGTCTGTTCATACTGTAATTGTTGTGCATTTTACCAGGCTGAAGAGCAGTGTACTAGTTCTTAACTGTTTTATTCAACAGTGCCAGGTACACATTTGAAGCATCCAGTACACTTGTTAAGGAAGCAAATGTTGGTTGAAAGAACAAGTTGGTAACAGAAAACACTTGACGGTTTAAGAACAGTGCAGAACATCACTTTACAGGAGAAGAATGTGTACAGTTTTTTTTTTATAGACAACAGCTTCACAGAAGAGAAGAAAACCATGTTTGTAACAACATGTTAGGTACCAAGATGAACATACCTGTGTCACACAGGTAAAACAAGCCATTCTTATTTAAAAAAAAAAAAAGACAAAACTTTCCACTAGTTGATACTGGGTGGCCATAAATCATACATTTAACACTGTCTTTACTGTGTAGCTAGAACACTTTTTTGTCCTTAACAATAAGATATTTAGCAAAAATATGGCACAATATCAGCAATGAAAATTTCTTGACAAAGACAATATCCTTTAAATGTGGTTTAACACAGGTCATTTGAACCATAGCAACAAACATAAACAAAAAACAAAAAACAAAAAAAAAACCAAAAGAACAGTGACTTACAGTTACATCATACTCTGCAGGTATCTGCTTCTAACACTGAAGAAATGAGATCAAAATGATTTACTACATGCTAATTAGGAAAACAGAATATTTCCTTCAATGTGGAAATGTTCATAGTAAAATATGGCACAATGTCAAAAAAAAACAAACAAAGCTCTGCAAACTAACAAAAGGACATCTTGATCATGCAGAACATGTAAACATAAAAACAGAACACTGATGTTAGCTAAAACACCTTACACTGATATGCTTGTGCAGATATTGATGTATATGAATATGATTCATCAGGAAGAGGATATATTCTACCTCTACTATGGCTTATGATAGAAGACAGGATTACAGATACTGTACAGTCTGTTTTCACTAGTTATAATGTGTCTAATATTCCTCTTATGCATAGGCCTGACCGTTCCCAGGTGATAAGTGTGTTGTGTACTTTGGCTAATTTGCTAATAAACTGTGTACTTAACCTCCTATTATGGTAGAAATGCTAATAGTCTACATGCATGAAACTATAAGGATTTCACAACTCTCAGCAGTTTTATATCAATGTTGGATTGATTGCTTTGGTTATTTCACCCGTCATAATAAGACTGTTCTCAATTCTAACAGTTGATTTGATGTCAGAAAACGTACATACACACAAAAAAATCACCTTGGACCTTTTATGGACTGGTATTTTCTTAATGGCAGTAGATTATTTAACAAGTCCTTCACTGCACACCCTGCACTAAGCATCTGATGCATTCTTATCAAACTGCCAAAACAGTACAGGAACTTCCATTTGTTAAGCTTCCGTGTTAACAGAAAAACTCAAAGGTGTAATTGAGTTGCAGAGCATAGAAATACAACAAACCATTATTGAAAGGCTGGGTATTAGATATATGCCCTATAGTGATTTTAATCATAGAAGCCCCTGCTACATTTGACATTGACTGTCCTACAAAGGTCAAAAGTAGTAACTAACAGAAGCAGTAGATTTGAGGAAAATAGAGCAAGAACTTTGCAGAACAGAAGTTGTCCTCATTTTTAAATTAAAAGATTATTTAACCAGAAAAATTATTGCCAAAAAAATCATAATAATAGAACTTACTACCACCTAATACCACATTTGAATAATGTCCAGGAATTTGAGGGGAAAAATAAGGCATATTTCAAGGAAATATGTTTTTCATCCGTTTTGTCCTCTTAAAAAAATAAACCCCATATTGATGATTTATGATCCATAGATTATAGGGATTTATAAATATATCTGTTTTGTGGGGTGTCAGTTCATGTATTAACATATTTATATTTTAAATTTAACTACTGCTTCATTTAGTTATTTGAAATGATAAACTGATTAACCAAGATTTAAATTAATCAAAACAGACATTTTTCATAAAACTTTTCATTTTCCTTAGGAAAAACATGTCTAATGTTACGGTCTTCCAATCAGCTTAGGCATCTCACCAACAAGTTTTCACTGATACAGCTCCTTCGCTCTCTTAGTCTTGTTTGAGTGCTGTAAATGTGACGGTAATTTCCAGAGTCTGAATCAAAGTGTAGTTACTGCATCATGGGGAACAATACAAAGCTAGTTAGTTTGATCTGAATTACTTTTTAAAAAATTCAAACCTTTCTACAACATTATATTTGATTAACCTACATGGCGAAGCAGATGAAATTACATATGGGTCTTAACTCTTTACCAAGTCGTCACTGGGTTTTGCTTTTGCAGTGTATGTCACAACAGTAGGGTTTTCTAGAAATACTTATCAGTGTGTGAAACAAAAGAGAACAAACAAACAAGGACTTCTATGATAAAGTCAGCATACTCTCATGTCCTCCCATTTTGTCTTTGCAGGCATCAACATAGTATACCTTCCAAGAGGTCATGTCAATAACCTCCACTCATCCAAGATAACAGGATAACTCACTACTACTACTTAAAGTGGTCTTACCACAGAGCAGACACACACACACACAATCAACATCCATGCGTCAAATAGCTCAAGTCTAATGCTTCATTTGAGTATTAAAATCTTCTTACCTTCAAAACACAGTTGTCAGAGTGCCAACAACTATAGCTTTTAGCAGCTTATAAGCAAATATTAAATAGAACATCCTATTTGTAAAGAAAGTCCAACAGAGACCAAAGGAATGTATCGAAAATGCATTGCATACTTATCTTTGTGTAGATGTCATTGTTAATTTAAACTGTTTTCTTCCAGTTTCTAACAGTTTAAACTGAGTGGGTTTGGATGCTCACTCACAACATTGACTTAAAGAGATACGGATAATCTACACTCAGAAAATGAGAAGTGGACAGTTCCAGCTTTATAAATGTTAACAATCTTGTCAATATTTAATTTTCCTTATTTCATTTATGTGTATTGACCATAAGATAACTGTCTACCTCTTGCTCTTACAAATCTATTGGAAGGGGGGTGTCTACAGTGTCATGTGGTACATATGAGCACAAGGACACTGTTGTAACATCGCCTGTTCAGTGATCAGGTCAGACACTGCCAATCGGGTAACTTGTTTGCTGTAGGAATGCAGATTTAAAAATGGACGCAGTCTTGCATCCAGCGTTTTTAATGTAAGTAGTGTCAGTCCACCTAAAGAGGCTTGAGAGGTCTTAACGCTTCATCACCACCTGCTCATATGCTCCAGCGCCAACCCTACAAAGACAATAAAAGACAAAGTAAGGAACCCTGTGCGTTCACTGCATCACAAACAGGAAGCAGCAGAGCTGACAACCTACAATGCAAATTATTTCTTCCTTTTTTTTGGACAATGTTATCAAGTTGTTATCAGTATTTAATAAAATGTATCAAAAGTCAGTTGAGCGTTCCTGTAAAAGCCAAGTATTCTTTATATATTTGGACCAAACACTAAAAACAGTTGGTATCAGGTAAGAATGCTTTGTTTCCATAATAAAGGATAAAAACAGAAATTATCCATTTGGTCGGAAACCATATATGGCATGTGCCAAATTTGGTGAAGATTTGATGTAATATGTTTCAAATGAGGCAAAGTTGTGTTTATTAAAAAATCCAAAATGACAGAAAAATTAAATAGCCTAAGCTTAAACAGACATGCTCTCTACCATTATAAATACCTTGTATTTATTATACCATTAAAAATACCCTGATTAAACCAACCAACTGAACAAAAATATGTCCATTACTTCTAACAGTAAATAAGTTAACTCTTTAAATGCTTATTAACTGACCAAATGGTGATGCTATCTGTAACATGCTTGGCCGTATCTCCACTGGGCATCTGTGTACCCATAGCAATTGCACCATTAGCACTTAATGCTATGTTTATTCGAGGTTAATGGTAATACCATTCATTTTGCAGTTATTTATTCATAAGTTTTAGTTCTGGACAAATACAAACTTTGTCCACAAGATGGCGTAAGAATAAAAGTTAAGGGATCATTTAATTGCAATCCATCCGGAGTGGCACAAGAATGTGCATAAAAAATATTAAAGGTAAACCCAAGATGTTGCTAGATAACATCTGTATAAAACATCATGGCGATCTCACTTCTAAAAGTTGCTGATGTCTGTACTTAAGGTAGGCTAAGTAACCGCAGACCGATACTGCCATCCCTGGAGCAATGCTGTAATTAAAGCTGAAAAAGTAATATAAATACTGTTCTAGACAATGGAATTGTGCTATCCTGAGAGAGTTGGCATTGGCAATAATGGCTTTTGACAAAATACTTTCACAACCACCTCCAGCCTATCCATCTACCATGTAAAACAAATTATTTAATATGACTTCAGTTCACTGAATATCCATCTCTCACCTGGTGGGAAGGTGATGACTTCCAAGAGCTGTACTTCCCCCAGGGCCAACAAACAGACGCAGACCTTCCTCTGAAACAGACCCAGTAGTAGTAACATTTGGTTAGAAGAGAGAAAACCCACACACTTTCATATGATTATAATTATGAGGAGCAGCCAGTTGCTAAGCAATCTAAAAATAATCATGTAATGGCAGCAGCTTTCTTTTACTAGCTTTGAGCTGGATGAGTCCTTAGAAAGAGAAACAATGCACTACTCCTCAAAGTACACAGACTGACTCATGAGTCAACACATTACTTACAGGTTCATTATTGGTAAATGTCTTTTACAAAACTACATGAAAAATTGTTGCTAATGTCCTGTGAATCAGGTGACCAATAATCTTTCCTCCTATAGAATATAACAGTGAGGTTGCATTTTGTAACATAAAGACCCCAAAAAAAATTAGGGGGAAAAATGGCCTGAAAAGATGCACAACAGTGAAAATCCAAACTCTGTTTCTCTGTATGTGTAGCCAACCTTCAGCACTGGAGTCCAGTAGGCTGGGTGTAAAGTCTTGACTCTGAAGAATCTTTTCCACAACATCATCAGCATCCACCCGCGTGTCATCCATTCGTTTATGCTGAGATTCCATGGAGTCTTGCTTCACTGGGTGTCTAAGGGGAGGATACACGACAGTTATTTTGTGGAAAGAAAGGAAATCTATTTTCCTTATTATTAAAAAAAAAAAAACTACAATGCACTTTCTTAATTCAAGTTTCTCTCTCTTTTACCACACTAAGATGAGCTTGGTTACCTTTTTATCTGATCATAAAATGTACTTCATTAAAACTCTACAAAAGCAAAAAAAAAAAAAACCTAATTAAAAAATATTGATTGGTCTTTGTACTGTTCAATTTGTTCAATCAATAACCAACTCTGGTTTTGTCAAAACAAACCCTTGTTCACTGTGTGAGATGTGAAAATTTCACAGCTGATATCCGACCATCTCCTCCCTCTGCTTCACGCCTCTCTTGTTCCTGCCTGCTGTGTCACTGTCATCAAACTAGCCTCAGCTGGTCTTGTAGGCTGTGTTAAGTCCCAGTCTGGCCTTCTTCACTGTGAGGCTGCTGAGCCCAGTTCTGTTGCTTTTGATGTAAATACCATCACTTCCTGCGCTCTGAGCTTCTCGTCCGAGGGGACTAGTCAGCTGTTAAGGCCATGGGCTGGCCAGCTAACTGAAGATAGCTACAGAGTATGATCAGCACCAGTTAGTTGTTACTCTGGTTTAATACTGCCCCCTGTTATTTTAATGTGCCATTTCTTATCCATGCCCTTCAAATAGGACTATGACAGTAATTACACCTGTATGTTCTTTTTTTCATAAATTCCATGTCTTTTTTTTTGCTCTCTGCTTTTCAAATAAATTAAGATTCACCTGTTGAGTCGTTCACAAGATGAGGCGTTCCTTACAGGTGTTCCCAGTGGGTTGCTAGTGGTGGCAGTGGGCACTGGGTGCTCAGGTAGAGCAGGACAGGGTCTGGACTCTCTGTCCTCACTGGGCTCAGGGATGCTGCCGATGCCTGTTGAGGCACTGCCTACTGAATGGTTTCTCCGGTGGCTGAATTCAGACATGCTGGAGGAGCGGGAATGACCTGTGCTGTAGCCTAAGAGTCATGGGCAATAGTTTTATAATTTAATAACATAGTAGCAGTTCTTTTACCTGTTAAAATTTTTTTTGGTTACTTGCAGGAAGCAGAAACAAGTTGTGATCTTACACTGACACATCGTCACCTCCATATGCACCTTATAATCCAATTTTTACTTTAAAAAATTAAGGACAAATATGGATATTAACACGGATTTACTGCCTAAATGTTACAATTAAAACACTAATTCATAAATCAATGACTGTTAATTAATGTAAATATACAGCATTATCTTTTTCTGCAAAAATCCATTCTGTCTTGGTGTTGAACAAATTTGCAGCTCGCAGTGTGTCAAAAGATTTATTGTAGCAGTTCAGTAAAGTCACAGTGACACCCACACACTCACAAGCAGGAAGACATTTCAAGACAGACACATCTCGGGGCATCTGATCATTACAGTCGAGGAAGAGCAAACTTGGCACACACTTAAACGAGGTTTTAACAAATTTATGAAGAGTTACACCGTTCAGGAAACACATTTTCAAATTTAATTTTAAAAGGTCATTAGATCTGTTCACAGTGCAACTTTCTACTTCCTCTGGTCTTTTGTTACAGTCATCTGATCTGCCAGTGATGGAAACTTAAGCCTCAGGTTCAAACTGCTCTGATGCAGTGTCACTGGAAAATAATTTTATCACTTCCCTTCCCTTCAGTCAAAAGCTTTTCCTCAGTTTGACCTTGCATACAGCCTCTCCATAAAAAAATTATTTGAGCAGAGCTTTTTTGCAAAAATGGCCATAAAGATTGCCTGCCACCCAGGAGCAGTAAATCAGAAAAAAAAACCCTTTATAATTATATTAAATATGGGGTGCCCCTACCTGAGAGTTTGGACTGCTGGCTGGCATAGCTTGATGTTCGAGAGTGACCACAACCCCCAAGCTCATCAGAAACAACAGGGCACTTTCCTTCTCGACTCTCTGCTTAATTAAAAAGAACAGATGAAAAGATAAATTGCGGGGGGGATGATTAAGGCCGAAGCTTTATAATAGTCAGTGTGATTGCAAAAAAACTCCCATAGTTAAAGTAAAAACCCTAAAAGTGTAGATTTTCCCACGCCTCCTGAACAGTCAGACAGCCATACATTAGTGACCAGTTGAGACTTGGTGGTGTGGTGTGTACTTACCATGACTCATTCTAAGCTCAATACACCAGACTTATGCTTGGTATTGACTATGTTTTTGTGAATGAAACAAGAATAGATGGAACAATGTAATTTAATATTTTTCATAAGCAAGGTTGCCGGATTAATATTGAAAGGGACAGAGCTAAAAAGTGTGAGTAACTGGGCGTGTGTTTTCTTAAAGCATCTCCTCCCAACAGCTAGATGTTCTACATAAGGTTGAATTAAGTAAGATGATCGCATTAACTCCTTTTTACACATGCAACATTAAACTGAGAGCATCAGACGTAGACCATCACTAATACTTAGTTTACAGAATACCACTGATGCTATTTCAGCCATTTTGCCATGGTTGCATTTTTGGCACACACACGCGCACACAAATGCACACACACGCAAACACATGCACACACACAGACTAAGAACTAGCTGTTTAACAAATCACAACAGGTGTATCTGAGTGAAAATATAGCAAATAAAGTTGACAGTTAGATCTGTATAACCAGGGTGAACAGGACAAACCTGACACAAAGAACACCCAAAAAACGGAGAGTCACACAGAGTTTCTGGCTCAGTACATTTAGTCCCAAAAGACAAACAGCGGAAAATAAATTTTAAGGCTGGCTGATGTCTTGAACTGCTACAGCAGCATTTACTCTGCAAACATGCACAGCCAAAACACCATAGCACTGATGGAAAAGAGCATCGTCTTCAGCAGACATATATACATATGGTATGCACATGCATTCACACAACCCCCCTAAACAAACTTGCATATAGTCCTATTTTTAACCTTGTAAGAGCCTTCAGGGTCAGAACAGATTGTAGTTAATCTAAAAGAGAACTAGTTTAAATTATACATGAAAGAGCTGCACTACATTCGGAAGCTTCCAAGAAGAACAAGCATGAACACACACACCATGCGAAAGAAAGGGGTCGAAACAGGGGAGTGAAATGTAGCAGAAACAAGCAGCTGAGCAGCAAGGGAAATACTTCTATAGTGTTGGATGGGAAATAAATAGCAGTGTCATAAATTATGTGCACATCATGCTTTAGCGACATGAGTGCACATGCTTACAATCATGTAAGATTTTCTTTAAGTTGGAAAAACTGCACTGTGATCAGCAACTAATAATAGTGCTTTTCAGAATGAGACAGCATAGTGAAATTAATGCTTGTCTTTGCGTGTTGGACTTTTGTCTTCAGCAACCAACCTACAATATGTGCTTGTTGTTTGCAGCTTTTCTAATGAACCTAACTGACACTGATTGCATACAATGAAGACTAAAAAATGTGCAAAAAAATAGTCTTCACTTCATGGTAGATATCATTTGCTAAATGTATTGCCACTAAGGCCTTAACTCCTATGGTCACTTCAAAATAAAAGTCTTTTAGACATTTACCTTTACTTTTAATAATGGAACCCACAACAGGCGATTGGTGGTTTGCACTAGTAGCAAGGACTGGTGTGGATTCAATGTTTATACTTCAAAGGTACAATGATGAGGTAAAAGATGTCAAGGAGGCAGGTAATTCAGAGATTACACTGAGGTTAATTATGTTAGCAATGTACATCTACTTACCGTAAACTGCCCAAGCTGTAATACAGCGATGAGTTATTAAGCACAACAGAGCGCTTTCTCATAAATTAATAATAGCAACAAAAGATGCTCTACCCCAATTTCAATTTGTTTTGATTTCCAACAACTTTTAAGATTACTAGGAAACCAAGTTAATTGAGATCATGATTATCATTATCATTTTGCTCATCATTATTGGTTAGATCTACTAACTACATAACAAAGTGCACAATGAGATCATATTGAGACCTTCTATTTATAATAAATGAAAAAAAAAAACAATAAAACCCTGTGTGCTCTATTGGGTGTTGTTAGACGTTTGGAAAAGCTAATGGGATGACTAAGCAGAAAGGAGTCTAACGTGGCGTGATTTGTCTCACCAGAACAGCCTTTCTGTGAGTCCCCTCCCCTCCTCTCCTCCAGCAGGCTCTCTCCATCACTTTGAATCCCAATCACTGTGGCTGTGGAGGGAGGCCTAATGACAGAGGAAAGACAATAAGACCTTCTATTCATTCTTGTATTTCAATGTGTTAATTATTCATATCATTCCTAAGAAAAAACTACAAAGTAGGGTGAAAAAGACAAAAAACAGGAGAAATTTGGAGCAAGGTTTGGAACATTAACCAAGGCAAAACCCGAGAGGTTAGGAAATAAGATATTACCCATGTTTGAAATGAACTTTTTGACTCATTGGCCAAGGGGCCTTGTAGATGAAAGATCCACCAACAAAGTGTATTTTTATCTGCAGAGATATTTGCATGTTAGGGGGCAAAAGCTTGTGCTTATCACAGCTGCATGGCCGTACAAAACAGCCATGCAGCTGTAACAAGTAGTGCTTTTCTGCAAGTCGTTCTGTGCGCTGGAACCATATTCATGCACATGAGTGCAGGTTTTGAGACTAAATAGAAAGGCAACATATACATGGTCATGTATGTGAGAGTGAGGCTTCCGAAATGGAAAATTACAAAAACAAAAATTCAATAGGCAGTGGGCAATGTTGATATTGGGGCTGCCCACCAAATATAAATGAACTCATAGAAAAACTTAAAGATTTTTTTTTTTTTACAAGTTTACACTGTGGACTTGAATGTACCACAAAATGGCTGTCAGTGCCCATATGCTTTTTTTCGAGTTAAGGAGATGCACCTGATTGCAGTCCTCTGATTGCAGAGGACAGAGGCAGCACACCAAGATTTACTTGCCAAACAGAATAAAATCTACCTGCAATCAGCTACAGCTAAATGTGAATACACAGTACCATGGAAACCCCATTTTTAGAAGCATGCAGAAATATAGGAAAATGCAGCTTTTGGTATAAAAATACAGGCTACTGAATACTTTTATAGGTCAAATCTCTTTGCAGTTAAAGCAGTAGTTCCATGTACATATGTGACATACTTCCAATGCAGAGATTGTATCAACTAGAAGAACTAGTAAGACAAACCTTTAGTACCTGGCTGAGGATGAATTCAAACAGTACCTAACGTGAAAATCTGATTGGCAAACACATACTAGGCTTGCATAATTCTGTATTGTTTGGCTCCCACGAAACTTTCCTAAGTCTGACAGAACACAGCACTGACAGATGCCTGTACCACACCTACAGCAGCAATTTTGGAACACCTCCCAAACATAAGCAGTTAGCAGCAGATTTGATGTCATTACTGTGGCACTGACACAGAATGACTTTTAAGGATTTTTAAGGTGGGATATGTCGGGGTAGAGATGAGGGCATGATTCAACAGAGGTCATTTAGGATTAAAGGGCTGGTGACGTGAACATTGTTGTTTTGTTGTTCACCCCTAATCAAGTGAACTACGAGTCAGCTGCCACCAATCATGACTGACATCATACAGTATGAACTGCAAACTGAAGCAGATTCAGCACCATTTTAAAGTTTCATGATAGTACTATAACTTACGTTTTAAAACAAGGATCTCCTGACATGAGCTGTGTACTGATGATAACCTATGGAATAGAAGAGACGCTTGTTAATTGATTCAGTTTTACTGGCATTCAAGGTTTTCTTTCACACAGATTATTAGTTTAAAGATAAGAAAGGAAAGGTGTTTTTGGTTGGAGCATAGTTTCACTTTTTTCCAGTTTTATGAGAATCAAATCATCTTGTCATTCACCACTCATTAAAGCAAATCTTTATCTTTTTTCTTCTTTAGTTTTTCTATAAATTAGGAAGTGAAGTGTAGTATTTCATTAAGAAAGATGGTAAGGGCTGTGGTACAGTTCAAATATCTATCGGAATTGAAATCATCATTTTCCAAACTGAACATCGCTCTTCTTATTTCAAGTTTTTTAAATAGCTGTAATCTAAAGGACTGTGAGGGCTTTCTTGGATGTTTATGCAAAAACCCTTTTTTTGCCTATTGCCTGGTTAAGAAAAATACCAGACTTAAACTGAAAACACCAAGATATACCCCTGAAACAGTCAAATCAGACTGGTGTGGCTGCTTCAGTGTTACCTTGAGAATGGAGTTATCCTGGCGAGTATTTTTGGTATCATAGCCTTCTAGCAGACATCTGCGGGTTGTATTCCCTGAGCCGGCAAACTCTGCTAAATTCAGATCTGCAAAGCCAAGCTGAAGGAGAAAGAATGACACTTGGGTTAACTTTGTTTTCTCTCAGGAGACTGATATTTTGCCCAGTCATCGCTAAAACAATCACTGAATGTAGAATGACAATTGCCAGGGTATGAAAGAAACTTCCATTTTATTTTCAGCAGTTGCGATATTAAGGGGGAAAAGCTTTTATGTAATTTAGAAGGTCCACAAGGAAAGCCTTAGCATTCTCAGTAAATACTTACTTGCAAATAGTAAATGGGGATCACTAAACATAATAAGCTAACCTGCAGGCAATGAAGGCCATCTGTTTGGCTTGTATGGCTACCTACATAAATATGGCTGATTACTGTAAATTGGATAACATATGTGTGTGAGAAATTACCTTTGCATATGCCTTCCCACCCTTCAGTTCCTAAAGAAGAGAAGCATAAATATTTAAAAACATTGCAACAAAAAAGTTTCAAATCCTCTAGTCATGCACCATCTAGGCATGATTAGATTAGAAACGATTACTTTGGTTGTCACTGTCAGCCCATCCTGCCATTATAATTAGTATTTGTTAATAGGTTATTGAACTTAGGAGGAATAACATATTACCTTCACACTAATTTGGTTAACTTGAAAATACAAATATTACAAGTATGCCACTACAAAAGGGCAGAACACACTAGAAATAGCTTGTCGATACACTAGATGCATTCGACTAAGAAAGGTTTTTCAGGCTATGTATCTCCCTGTTTTTGCTGCTGTTTCTATTATTTTTCTCACCTTAAGAAATGTGTAACATGAGCTGATTGATCAAATAGAGCACAGGGACACTGAAAAGCTAAAGGATATCAAAAGGATGAGTGGCAAAAGATTTCACAGTGATGATTCTGTTTTTTTCAGAATGCTGCGCTTGCTGAACACTGTTGAAGAGTTCACATTTCGCTCTCAAGTTTCAATTTGCCTATAAAATGTCTATGTAACCAATACCAGAATTTAACCGGGGTACAGCACTTCTCTAAACAGGTATGAGACTGTCCTCTTCATAGCAGCCTTGTTTTTAAACTGATGAGAACTAATTTTGCATAAAGCCCTTGCCAGAACCTTGTACATTCACATGCAAACATCAGTTTAGATCATAAAACCACGTGTGTGCATGTGTATGTGTGTGTGTGTGTGTGTGTGTGTATATATATATATATAACTAAATAGCTTTGTATCTGTATCCATATACTCTACCTTTCTGACAGACACACGACACACACAAGGATCCAGTACACCAGTCCCTGCACTGGCACTCATCTTGCAGGGGAAGGAGAATCTTTTCTTCCATCGAACACAGTTGGCTTGCACTGGCTCTCTGTGAGGGGAAACCACAAAAACTTAGACCATATTTAGACTCTGTATGATCAGATATTATGCATTTGTAGTGCATGAACTGAATGTTAGGGTATTTAAGATCAATTAACAACAGAATGTCGAACAGTGTCAGAATTAAGTGAACAAAAACTGGTGCAAGCACTTTTAGGTTTTGAGATTTTATTTATCTTGAGCTCAATCAATTGTAAGTACATTTACAACTGGAAAAGCTGGTTCACATCCTGTTGTATATTGGACAACCCACATTAACCCCTAATTAACTGGCTTGGTACCAGAATCGTATTCGATCCATCTGTAGGAAAGACAGTTAGAAACTGTCAAAGAAAGAAGAGTTGGCATCAAATACCGGAACAGTTTTGTAATCTTGTTTACTTACACTTTACTCAAATAATATCAGTTTTAAAATGAAAATGTTACGATTTTAATATGGCTGCTTTAGTTACATAATTATTTTAATTTGAGATAATTAGCTTCTTTTTAAAAAATTTTTGGAGAGAACTGTTTATATACTTAAAAGCAAGTTTCATGATGTTAAAAAATGTTCTTT
>JAPZDV010000021.1:6188860-6208049 GCA_029814665.1 Acanthurus lineatus
AATCCTTTTTTAAAAAAAAAAAAAATTTAATGATTCTTTTTAAATAGAAAACTAGCACACGTTTTATTAATTTATTTCACTTTTATTAAACATAGTCTATGGATTCGTACACTTCTTACACCCTTAAAATACAGAACAAAACCCCAAATGTTCAATATGTATAAGCCTACATAATTCTGCATAAGGGGGACTACAAAGCAATTGGCTTTGGGGCATTAACTCTCCCCCTCCCCGCTTTCGCAATCAAAGCTACGGCCGCTAATAAAAAATGTGGGACTATATTTTGCCTGCAACAGCTGCCAGATTCCTGCAGGAGTGACTCACTGAGATGAATCAGCCTGCCTCCATCGACTTTGCTCTCTGGAGCCCACTATGGGTGCAAGAACTAGGACCAGTGCTGCCTATGAATATGCATATTTCCGTGCGTGTATGGGCGGTGTTACACCGCCGAACCGCAACAAAACATGACTTACTTTGACAAAGCAAAAACTTTAAGACAGATAAAGTAAATTACTAAGGAAAGTTTTTCAATGACATTACAGTAAAAGCAGTTTTCAGTACTTCATTTAAAATTTATATGAAAGAACAAAGTGTGTGTTCCTGTTGAAGGGTGTGTCTCCGTAGTGCGTGTGCGCGCGGTAAAAGGTCTATATTGTCAGGCGAGCCGATCCGACTCTCCCCACCCTTCTGCTCTTTGCTGCCAACTACCTCATCCGCAAGCAGCTTTCTGTCCATTTACATATCATAACTTGCAGACCGGATTCCAGCCTTTAATTCAAAGCCTTATGAGGACTTTTCCCCGACTTCTTTTCCAGGCTGCACTGCGGAAATCTCCTAAAATCACACGGGACTAACCCACTGCTTCAAACCAGAAGTGCCAACCACAGGAATCGGCTTGTGTGTGTGTATGTGTGTGTGTGTGTTTCCTTAGCAGTCTAATTGCCCAATTCGTGTCTGTTTGGAGCTCTACAGGCCCCAGAGTTTTTATTTTGAGCTCAACAATGTATCAAGTCGTGAGGAAGCTGTTTTTCACGGACTGTAAGTGTGCTGAAGATGCGTCGCGAACGTACGAGGATCTGTTCGCCAAGCTGGACACCAACAAGGATGGAAAAGTGGATGTTTCCGAGCTGAAGGCAGGCCTGGCTGCCATGGGCATCAAAACTGCGAAAGGAGCTGCCCAGGTAGTACCAGGAACATAGTAAACAGTTCATAGCAAAGACTCACAGGGAGAAAACATAGTCACAAAAACTACATGTAGTACTGCATTCCTGATGGCTGCGATTCCTCAGTTAACCCCAAGTAACCCCAACTATAACCTACAGGCATCTGAGGGAGTAGCTGAGGACACTGAAGTACTGGTTCTTTACAGTTTTGAGATTCTTGTTCTTGTACATGGCAACTATTGTGTTTTTCTTTAGGACTTTATCTCTGATATTATAAAATGTCAGGATATAGTAAAAAAAAAGGCTAATTACCAAACAAGACAACTTCTGTCACTTTATATATATGTTGCAACAGGACATCCAGAACTGTTAGAATATGTCCAATAATAATCTTGCACGTAGGGACACAATGTGCCAGGAATGATACAATATATTTTCAAGCATTTTACTAAGAGTTATCACGAGGTCTGTTTAGTAGCTGTTTTAGCTTTTAAACGTGTCCCATGATCTTTGCTGTACGTTTTAGTATGTCAGCCTCATTATATTCTCTATTTCTTTCTCTCCACCTTTAGTGATTTCCATTGATGCAGTAAAATTTTGATTGCAGTACTTTTACTGGGCAGGGAGCTGAAAGAGTAGTGTACGTCTCCATATCAGCACTGAGCTGCTATCAAGCAAGGCACTTAACCACAAAACACTCCAGTGTGTCTCCTCAGTGTCCGACAGAGCTGATTTTGGTTTTCCATGTTCCAAAGCTCTAGCACTAAATTTAAAACAATACCTTAGATCAGATAATGATCCCCAGACAATGGCCTGAGGCATGTAACACAAAGAGAAGGAAGGGAGTGAAGTAATTTCAATTTTGTCTTTTATCTTGGTAGTTTAAACATATATTTTTTAAAATTTCATGAAAATAGAGCAAATCGGGGGAAAATAAAGGGATGGACTTATTGAGTGATTCTAAAAAAAAAGCTGTTTTTGCAAATAAATCTATGAATGAAGGGGCCTTCAACATCTTGCAAACTGATATTTAAACTGAAATACAAGTGTTGAAACCATCATTATAGAGTACAGACCCTCGATCTGAGTCTCATTCCAACATGATTTTCTCATGTTTTTGTCGGCATACAATCTGCCTTCTCTACTACAGTAATAATAATCTCAGGCAGGTGAAGAGCACAGAATCTGTCTCAAAGTTCAAACTTTGGGTGTAGGTGAGCTTTTATGACTTAAAGAGAAAGGTCCCACCTTTGCTGATTAAATACTCCCGCATTCCTTACACTCATCATTAAGACTAGGAACTTAAAAAGTCTGAGCCAGTAACAAAAGAAAGCAGAGGTCACTGCTGGGTGTTGCCAGGTGTCATAAAACAGGAGCTTTCTCTATCCAAGCAATTATGGGATAATGATAGGATAAGTAGGTCATAAGCATACGCGCAGCAGTCATTAGTGTCCTTATTAATAACGTTAATTTGTCTCTTTGAATGAGAAAATCTCTCTTGATTGGTTGTTGGACAGTCCCTGTACAAACAAGGATAGTCTCTATTTACATGACATTTAAAAAAAAAATGAAGAAAAAGTGATCAAATTCAGATGCACATTTTTAATAGGAAAACAATCAAAAGAAAGCATAGACTGTGGAAAGGTAGGATAATTATAGATAATTAGACCAATGAAATGACTGGACACAGGCAGTTAGATAAAATTAAGCATTTTTCTTTTATTCTGCCACCAACTGGTAGAATGAAGCAGCTGCAATATGAAAAATACCTCAGCTCTCCCACCACTCAGTGATGGGAACAGACACATGATAACCAACACACTCTGATACACTATGATTTGAAGACAACTAATTGCTAATGTCCTGTTCCTTCTTTAGAAAATAGTTTCATCTGGAGACCAGGACAAGAACGAAGGGCTTGACTTCAATGAGTTCACCAAATATCTAAGAGAACATGAGAAGAAGTTACGGCTCACCTTCAAAAGCCTGGACAAAAACAACGACGGTAAGATGTTATTATCTTATCTAAAAAACTTCAAGTTTGTAGATTTAACTGTGTTTCTAATGGTATCCAAATTATGTTTAGAAATAATCTTTAAAAAATAAAAAACTGAATGCTTGGTATTTTAAATTTGTAGTAATCATCTGTTATTTTAGTGTACAGGGGATTATTGTCAGCATGTGAGAAGTATCAGGACTGCTTTGTTTTCATTTTCAACAGGTCATGTGGACTTTATGGAAATAAAGCAGTCGCTTGCTGATCTGGGACTGGACATCAGCAAAGAGGAGGCAGAGAAGATCCTTCAAAGGTAATTCTGTTTATTTTGTAGCTGTAGCCAGTAACACAGGAAGGTCACTCTTGCTGTTCAAAGACAAAACCAACATGGGAAGTTAAACGTCTTATTGTGGGATCAGGGCTCATTAAAATCAGGAGTGGGCAACTTGGAACATGCTACTCATCCCTGAAGAAAAAGAAGAAGAAGGAAGCACCACCTGGACTTTGACCATGATTTTATAATTACTTAGCAAAACACAAAACAACAGGCAGCTTCCTGTGATAAACACATGGACACATCTAGCCACACTTTTTATATCAACATCTAAAAAAGACATGGGTTACATGGTGAAGAGATCTCCTCCTCCTTAAAAACACTCCTCCTCTAACCTCCATAAACACACTGAAGCAAGTTGCACATACAGTACTATAGTTGGCAAACTAACATTAGCCGTGTTAATTTTTAATATAAGCTAATCTTTGACTTTATCAAAAATACATTATTCCTGTACTAGTAGTGGACTGTTGTGCTTTAAAAATGGTAAGTTAACACAAATTATATTCTAAATATTAGAAATCAACATTGAACTGAGAAGCAACATGACTCAAAGAGTAATTTTCACTCTAACTTGAATGATTTATTTCACAGGAGTAATTTTACTCTTAATGGAGTATAGATTTTCAGTGCTATACTTATAACTGATGTGCATATTTCATTACTTTTGCTTGGACTTCAGTAACACCCCCATGAACCTAAACAGTGTAAGAAATGTGGAAGGTGGGGACCAGTGTGGGGCACTGATAAACAGCTCAGACTGTAATGTGGCTGTGAAGGGCTCATGTTAGATGATAAAAAGCTGGCAGGATGTCTGACTGAGCTGAAGAGAGTACACAAGTGTGTAGGAGAGGGATCATCATGAGTTTCTTCTTAGGTATGTTTAAAAAAATTGGCCTTTAAACATTATTGTTTCTGCAAGCTTAGTGATTTTAGTTAAGAATCAAGTAAATTGAAAACTGTAATAGAAAATTGTTGCCCCATTACAATTGTACACTTTTTTGATACAATCACACTTTTTACAGTGTAACATTTACTTCCCTGCCTTTTTTTGTATGTACTGTAGTTGTGTGAAATATTAGTTATATTATTATTATTGTTATATAAGTTATTATAATTTATTAGTATTGGTATGATTATTGAAAATGTTGCTTCCTTGTATATCATGTTCTAGCCTATATTTTGGTGTGATTTAGTTTGTTTGTCATTAGGATTACAAGAAATGACAAACTCAGTTTTAACAAAACTTGTTGGAAGTGTATAACGTTGTCCAAGGAAAAACCAATGAAATTTCGAGGCAGCTTCAGATCACTTGGTGGATACACAAATGATTTTTCATTTCTTGTTAACAATGCAAACTAAAGCTTTTGGCCTTGGTTAAGGTTAAGAGACATTTTAGACCTACAGTGTCCATAGTCCATGTTCATGGACGCCAGTAATCCTCTGAAGTATTATCACATCAGCATCACATCTAGTTACTCCAACCTCATGCGGGAAGTGGTTGTTACAGAGCACATTGTGGCTTCACAGGTGAACAACAGGTGCAAATGTAACATTTTTACTCAAACAACATGTGGCTATTGTCATCCAAATGTACATTATAATATCTCTGGATATATTTCAGAGGTATATAGTGGCATATATTGCACAGAAGAGTGGAAAATTGGCCTTGGCTGAGTTTTGCGCCTTTCTAGTTCATTGATGCGATCAACAATCAGCCTGTGAGGAAACAGTTGTCATTTAAGCAGATAGGCTTCTAATAATTAATCATAATAATTTGAACAACTTCAAGTATGTAATATTATTAGCTCAAAAACTTTAAATTCCAATAACCAAAATACAGTATCATTGTTGCTAATACAGATCACTTGCCCTAAGCTAACCAGCCACTCAAGGCATCAAATAATAGCCAATCAGAACCAGAGCCAGAGCAGGTTGAGACTTGGAAAAATTTAATTGGTGTTCTAGTGAAACCAGCTAATAAAAGAAACGCCTCAGGGATCGTTTGGCTAGTTAAACGGTACAAATGCTGCTTTGTTATGCAGAGAGATGTTGGGCAGACACTCTCTTTGATATCCCTCATTCAAAAGTGAGAGGAAGTTCTGTCACTTTCTGAGAAAAAAGGCTCTTTGCAAATGTGGAACAACTATGAAATGAAGGCTAATGAAAACAAGATTTTGCAGGTGGGAAAAGTAATGTGATACTAGCCTATACTGCCACTTGTAGAAGCTACTGTAAGTTATAAGACATATTTTATAGAGAAGTTATTTTCATTATCTGTAGAAAAGCTTCAGACCTGCTGTTTTTTTCTACATTTTTGTTTCCTTGCTTTGTAGGGAATTGTACTTATGTCAGAACATTATTTTGTCACTAACACATAAAAAGTATTGGGACCTTTATGTGTCAAATACCTACTAAAAATACATGACACATTGAGTTGGATCCTTTTCAAAATTGCACATTGGTCTTTGCTCTGCAAGCCACACAGGTTTATGTTAGGAGCTGTACAATATTTTCTTTTTATGTAATAAAAAAAGTTGGATGCAGGAGAGACCTAGAATTAAAAGTAAATCAGGAAGTGAAACAGACGACTGTGAATCAGACAGAAGATTTGTTTGAAAACCGCAGAGAGAAATTGATGAGTGTGACAGCCTGCCAAACTGACACAAAGGAAGGAAATGAATGAAAGATGAACAGCAAGGGCAACCAAGGACAGATTATAGACCAGAGATGGGGGAGATACATTGTTTCCTTTTTTTCCCTAAATTTCTTTTCAAAATATACAAAACTAAGTTCAGAAATATATCAGTTTTGCTATATTTATATGTTTATTTATTCTGGTATTGGACTTACAGTGTAAAAATGTTTTTCCAGTTATTATTGGGCTAGTTTGGATGACCTCAGTCTTCATGACTTGTGACTAAATTCTTGTTTGCATGCTCCTGCACCACTATCTGTTACCAGCAGGCAAATCTCTCCCTCCCTGTCACTGACTGATTAGAAGAAAGGAGGAACTGTGGAAAGTGGATGGGATTCTAGTAAGAGTGTCAGCACTGTTCATACAGAAAGTGAAAGAAAAAGTGATGGAGAGAGAGAGGCAAGAGAGAGAAATAAAGATGTCCCTTCAGTGCTCGTAAACTCTCCTCTGCACTTTATCAAATAAAACAATATAAATGAAAGATGATTAAGCTCAGCTGCTTATATCTAAATGGAACCTTTTGTTCAGATTGAAATGATATAAAGTCGTCAATGTCTTCTGTCTGTTCTTGTCGCACAGTATCGATGCAGACGGCACCATGACTGTGGACTGGAATGAATGGAGGGAGCATTTCCTGTTTAACCCAGCCACCAACCTGCAGGAGATTATCCGCTACTGGAAACACAGCACGGTGAGAGGGAGGGCATGACTCAGTGACTCTAGTCTGTCTGTGTGTGTGTGTGTGTGTGTATGTGTGAGAGAGAGAGCGAGAGAGAGAGAGAGCACAATGATGTATTGGGGTTACCATATGCTACATTATATATACTCATAAAACACAGACACAGAAAATGACACTTGCTACTTAAGATGGAGTGAAATCAAGGTTCAAGTCTTTATTCTGCAAATTATTTTAAATGAAATATAAATTTTAATTATAGACACCAAAGTATAAATAGTAATGCAAAACTGTAGAAAAAGGAACTGATTTCTTGATACATACCAAACTACAAGTGTTTTTAATGCCCCTTTAGATTTGATGAGGTAACCATGAATAAAAGGTTCTGCTGTTGTCTAAAAAAAACCTTTTTTCTTAGACAACTCTAAAAAACTTGTCTAAAAAAAGTTGAATGTGCAATTTTTGCCAACTAGAGTCCCAAATTTTTTCTTAAGCCAGGTAATTTTACAATCACATATTCTCTTCAATGAACAGAAGTGTACGTATCATCCCTGCAAACAAAGTAATTAAAAAAAGTAATGTCTTACACAATCCCCATTTGAATGTGGTGCCAAGGGCAGCCTGAGCATGCCAAGAATGCTCTCGTGTAAAAAAAAATAAAGCGGTACTTAGGGACTTCATTCGAATTTCAGTGGAATAGACAGGAAGTTAAAACGTCAAATCATCCAACCTCTGCATTTAATGTTCTTAAACTGTCCCACTCATCACTTCCAGAACCCACAGCACTTAAAGAGGGACTTATTAAATTGAGTTGACAGAGGATATTGAATTTGGCATCTGATCAGTCTTGTATAGCCAGTTCTGTCTCCACAGCACTGTGTTAGCACAGGAGAAAGATCTGGCTACGCCCATTATCATGCTACCTTAAGGGGAAAAACACTCTGGCTTAATTTGTATTTCTTTAAACCAATCACCATCCTGCTGAGCTCCAGGATGCATGAAGAGGATTCTAAGAATATTAACTCAGAGATACTAAAGGTGTTGGAGAATACAGACTAAAATAATCATCTAACACCTTTATTCAACAGATTAGACTCGTTAATTACCAGAGAAGATGTAAGAAAAGAAGTTAAGAAAGTAGAGAAAGAGCTTAAGAAGAATAATGGGGGAATGTAGCATGATGACCATTTCTACCAAAAAGAGGTTGTTTAGAGGTGACAAGAAAACAACATTGAAAAGTCAGTTTAAAATCCCAAAAAGAGTTGCAACTGCAATTGAGAGTCTGGTCGAGTCTGGTTTTAAAAAATGGTTTTAATAAAGAGTCTTAATTTTTTATGAACATCAGTATCAAACAAAATGTTTAATGTTTTAAATCTTTTAACAGACAGCCAGTTGTAGATTATCGGCTGTGTAGAAATAAACATACTTGCATGTCAGAGACACATCCAGATCCAGTCAATGGCTAATCTCTGACGTTTGCGGCCCCTGTTCGCTGGCACAGCCTCAGAGGTTAAATAAACCTGTGGCTGCTAAACTGAGGCAGAGATAAGCTAATTTCAGTCTGACCTAAAGTAGGATTAGCTCAGTCAGTGGGATTGGGACGGGTCGACGTGAGAGGAAGTGAGTCTGGAACAGAACAGGAGTGAAGCAGCTCAGATGAGGCGTTTCTGGTTCCATCAATGGCAGTGAGAGCTTCTCACCATCTGGAGTATTCACGTCGATGGTTACTGGCCACACAGGATTCAGCGTTTCTGCCCTCAGGCTGGACTGGATCTGCAGACCCTCGTTATCTGACTGGGCACTTTGTTAGAATCGTGTAAAGGATATTGAACCTGATATAGTTTTGGTGGAGAGTGTATCTTTTTGGATCGGCAGCTTTTCAAAGGCTTGAGATGGCCGTGGCTCTGCTCCAGCAGCAGCAGCAGCAACAACAGAGAAACTGGTTTTTCATCGACTTTGAGGATGATGGGGGGATCTATGAGGTGGAGGTGGACATGGTAGGTTTGTGTACTTGGCCTCACAGTCCAGGTTGTCGCCTGGTCATGTATGAACTGTAAAATATCCCCGTCTGTATTGTCTCTTTCTTACATTTCTGTATCAAACAAATCCGAGAGTTCCTTGTCAAAACTATATGTTTACGTTCAACATTTTTCATTAGGTTATTATTGTTATTTAATTTTTAAAACTTTATATATATATATGGGTGCAACTCTAGTTTGTGCAGCAAACTGGCCATTGTACTGTTGCATAAACAATAATGTAAGCAACTGAGCTGCTCCAATGCATGAAAACAGCTTACATCAATAAAATGCTCAGTTTTGTTGACTGCAGGAGGAGGGTGTTCATTGGAGATGGATTTTGAGGATATTGTTGGTGGTGGAGCAGTTCGATTTAATTGAAAGGAAAAGTTTGTCCTTTCATTCCTGTGAATACAAAATCCAAGGTTTACTATAAAATACAATTCTGTACAATAACTCAGACAGCCACAAAATCCCTTTTAAAATCAAATTACATCTCTGAAAAAAATCTCAAATAAACAGATCATTGTTAAATTCACAAAGGTAGTATTTCTTGCTGCCGTATCATGTGCCCTTTTATTAAACTGTGTAGAGGTTGGTGTTGTTCCGTTGAGCATCTGTATGAGGACAACTTTGATTTCATTTTCTAACTCAGCTCATAAACTGATCTTGTCTTTGTTGCTTCAGAACTTTGTTTTTATAATTGTACTTTTATTTTATGTGTAGACAAAAAAGACTTCAGTACCAGTGGTCTGGAGTGGATTGTGCACAAGGCAAAATGCGACCATGAATTATTCACTAACATTAGTACATGCCTTCATATCACATGATGACTAGTGCAAATTAAATTATTTAACTGAACTGTATGTTTTGTTTGAAAGAAGATAATTCAAATTTGATGTAACTAAAACAGCTGGTCTGATAATGTGATGTACAATGATGTAACTGATCTCATCACATGAGGCTGCCGTTATGTAAGCTTTTGGATAAGGACGTGCCGTTTGCCAGCTCCTGCCAGTCACTAAGCTCAAAGGGAAGGTTTGAATCATGCAGGTTTTGAAGCTGTGTGATTAAGTTTTAAAAAACGGGCTTCCATTAGTTTAAATTTACATTTCAAAAGGATTTTAAACTGCCATGAAAGTGGCCGCTTTAGATTCACACATCTATTTTTGCTCTGATTTAATCATATAAATTTGTGTGTAGGTGCTCGACATTGGTGACAGCCTCGCCATCCCAGATGAGTTCACAGAGGAGGAGAAAACGACTGGTCTGTGGTGGAAGCAGCTGACAGCGGGGGCCATGGCAGGCGCCGTGTCCCGAACAGGGACCGCCCCTCTGGACAGAATGAAGGTGTTCATGCAGGTACGTCAAAAAAAATCCCTTTCGTCAGCCCCTCTTTATGAATTACATTTCTAAGTAATAGTTTGTATTTACTTTTGGTTACTGTGGGCGTGATATTATCATACTTGCATACTAAAGGAATCAAAATAGAAAGTTTAAAAGCTGTTGAAAGTGATGCAGAAGTGAAAATAACTGCCTCATTTAGGTGATTAGCCTGTTCTTTATTGTATTTTATATAAATCTATTTATAATGATGAGTAATGGCTTAACTTTGCAAGGTGTTTTTAATTTACAGGTGCATGCCTCCAAGAGCAACAAAATCAGTCTGGTTGGTGGTTTTAAACAAATGCTAAAAGAAGGAGGAGTGTCGTCTCTGTGGAGAGGAAACGGGATCAACGTGCTGAAGATTGCACCTGAGACCGCCATTAAATTTATGGCCTATGAGCAGGTAATTCCATTACACTTCCTTTAGACTGATCACAATATACACCTCTGGATTTATGTTATACACATTCAAACACTGTCTCATTCTGCTGCATGTTACTGTCGATCTAACTCTTGATATCAAAGATCATAATATTAATAAAAAACAAAACTTTACATCGATGACTCCCTAAAGTGCATTTTCATCTGAAGTTGATTACTTTACTACTGACACCAACATGCCTTTTGCCACTGTTAAATGTACCTCAATCATTACTAAATTGTAATACAACGCTTCCCATGTCACTGTGTTTCATTAGTATAAGAAGCTGCTATCCAGTGAACCAGGGAAGGTCAAGACCCATGAGAGGTTCATGGCTGGATCTCTGGCAGGAGCCACAGCACAAACTGCCATCTACCCAATGGAGGTGAGCACAGGTGGATGCACTGTGGTGTACATGTGTGTGTGGGTTGTTTAATATCTGAGAATCATCATGTCATCATGACCCCATCGTGACCCATATGATTATTTGATTTTTCGAAATGACAATTTCCCCGAGTTTCATCTTGTTAATGAAAATGTTTTATATACTTTTGTTGATGGTGACAATCCCAAACATTAATTAATTGGTCTCTGAACATTCTCTTTATTGTAAACACGACCCAACCCTGCATTTCAGTCTAAATTAAAAATAGAAAGGAATTAAAAAGATGCAAACAACTTACTGAACAGCAACAACATATTCTGCTTATGACAGGGTAATGATAACATACCAGTGCAGTCACATTGTTCTGTAACAGTCATTTCTGTATGCAAAACACTAAGTAAAGAAACCTAAAGCCCAAGTCAACAGCATCATAGGGGACCTGAACAACAATAGGAGCAAGTCAGACAACACTTAGTGGTGTTTCTTCATCTCAAAGCTGTGTTTTAAACTTTAAACACTTACACCATGTGGGCATTATGGGCTGTAAAACACTTGTATATTGGTCCTTCACAGTCAAAAGAGGGTGCAGTCAGTTTGCCTTCAGTGCGGTTACAATGAATTTAATACTGACAATCCTCTCGACTATTTTGAACTACCATTACTTTTTCTAGGAGTCTGATCTCCTGCTCTCTGGCTGTTGCATCAGAATACCTAGAACAAGGACGCAGTGTGCCAGAGGTTCTTTAATTCCTACTGTCATTGAGAGGTTTAACCTGTTAGGTAAAATTTTAATGGAGTGTTAATTGTAGTAGGAGTGTCTCTGTGTCTGCTTGCACTGATGGTTGACTTAATGTTTCTCCCTTTTACATGATGTTGGTTATTGTAAATGTTTATATGTTGGAATTTGATGCGTTCTTGCACATCTGCTGCAGATCTAGTTTCCTTTGGGATAATATTCAAGTTGAAGTCCTACTGAGCACATATGAATATACACAGGGCAGTGATGGACTTTGTGTACAAGTGGCTTGAAAAGATTTAATGTTTTGAACTTAATGTGCCTCTCAAACCTCAGTTCAATAAATTAATGTTTGGTAAAGAATTTAAATTGAAAGTAGACATTCATTTTAAGAGAGGGAGTGACAAAGTGTAAAAGGAAAAAAGACTGAAGGACATTTCCTCATTGTTGATCCTCTGATGCTTGCTGCTATAAAGTGTATAAAGTGTATAAAATGCTGCTTGGTCCTTGCAGGTAATGAAAACCCGTCTGACCCTGAGGAAGACCGGACAGTACTCAGGGATGTTTGACTGTGCCAAGAAAATCCTTCAAAAGGAGGGGGTGAAGGCATTTTACAAGGGCTACATCCCCAATATCCTGGGCATCATCCCCTATGCCGGCATAGATCTGGCAGTTTACGAGGTACGGAGTGATATCAGTCTTGTGAAAAATCTACATAGCAAACTCTGCTTCTGAATACATCATCTGTCATTAAAACCATCAAAGCCTTTCCATTTGGCACGTTTTGTAGATGATTCAATGAAATATAATACAGCTAATATTCTTTCTAACACATTTCCTTGCCTTCACCAGAGCATGAAGAACCTCTGGTTGTCTCACTATGCCAAGGACACAGCCAACCCCGGCATTCTGGTGCTGCTCGGCTGTGGTACCATATCCAGCACGTGTGGCCAGCTGGCCAGTTATCCACTGGCTCTGATTCGCACCAGGATGCAGGCACAAGGTACAGAGAACCAAACCTCAGTCAAAATTCTGTCAGCTGTCAAATTAGCACTGCTTAATTTATTCAGTGCTCCCATTATGTAATTTAAAGGACTGAGAGTGGTGAGCATTTTTTTTACATCTTCACAGTTGAATGATTCTGTGTCCCAAAGCTCAGTGTCACAGTTATCCAGCTGATAACTTTGATTCTTTTTTTATAATGTTTCATAATGTTTTACTTTTATAATGTCATTTTAGGTCAAAAACCTCTATAAACCATTTTACATTATCTGCCAGGCACCAATCAACAGTCGATCAAACTAGCAACGAGTCACTGACGATAGTGGAAGATTCAGCAGAGACAGATTATTTATCTCAGGAGGAAAAAAGTGGCAGAATTTTGGACTTACATTTATCAGAAATGTGACTCCAAATAATTGCTTATGTTGCCTCAGAACTTTTGGACATAAAAATGGCAAACTGTTTGCAAACTTGTATATTTACTTTATTAATATGGATTTTACAGCTTGTTTCTGCCGCACCCAAGTGGCCAATTTTAGTTTACTCAGTTAATCAAAAGAAAAATGTTTTCTTCATGTAATGTTTGGGACAGCAAACATTATTGTTCACATTTTTGGTTCAAAGATTTCTCACAAACTTTGAAAGAAAATATTCTGATTTTTGAAACAAGATAAACTTGCATTTCCTAGAGGGTAACTCGAGGCAAATTAATGTTTTTGTAGTAAATGAAAGCCCTAACAGCATTACCTTTAAATACTGTGTCCCTCTATGTTAAGACAGTGATTTCTCAGTTTTTTCTTTTCAAAATGTTTTTTTTTTTTCTCAGCTTCTATGGAGGGCTCAGAGCAGCTGCCCATGAACCTGATGGTGAAGAAGATTCTGGAAAAGGAGGGTTTCTTTGGACTCTACCGAGGCATCCTGCCCAATTTCATGAAGGTCTTGCCTGCTGTCAGCATCAGCTACGTGGTGTATGAGTACATGCGGTCCGGCTTGGGTATTCAAAAGTAGATAGCAGAGTCACCTGTGACTGTGTGTTGTGAGAGTGTGAGAGGATGTGCAGCATTTTTTTTATTTCAAACTGTGTGAAGAACTTGTTTACCTGTAGGTCATTAAAAGTGTGGACACAAACTGCAGTACATGGAGCCATCATAGAAGTATGAAAGTGTTGAGCTATTACAAAAGTTTTCAGAAAAGGGCTGCACACAGGGCTTATAATGACTTCTACAATATTTACAACTGTATGTTTGTTTGTCCAACCTACATTTAAGATGCGCACAGATTTAAATGCACTCTCTGGGCCCAAGCTGTGTCAACAGATTTTAAGTTTAATAAACCAAAGAGAATTAAAAAAAAAAAAAAGAAAAAACAAACACAAAAAACCCTATGGTTAGAGGTAAATCTTCTATTTCAATATATTTTTTTGTTTTGTTTCATTTTGCTTCTGGTTGAAAAGTTGTTTTTTTTTATATATGAGCTGTTTTACATATGATAACTGTCATGTACCTGCACCAGAAATGTCACATATTCCTCCAATTTTAGACCAAAGAGAACCTCACTGTCCAAAAAGTGGAACAGCTGAGGAGCAGTAAAACTTGAAATTTGTTATCTGTATCAAATTAGACAGATCAAATGTTTAAATTTCACTTCTTTAGTTCCTTTACAGGCACATGTCCAGCTTTATATGGTCTCCTGAAATGTTTTTTTAAGTCCTTTTGAGAGTGGAGAGATGTTTCACTTAAAAAGTCTGAGGGAACTTTTGAATTGAAATACTGTAGCTACCCTTGGTGATTCACATAGTTTGAGACAGGATTTTCCTTTGGGAAATGGATTTGGCTTCGGAGTTGTTGGTTCCACAAAGTTCTTTTAAAGTTGAATGTTATCATTTCACCTTTCCAGTGAGTTTGTGTTAACGGGGGAGAAATGTGCCTTATGTGCTTTTTGTCAGATGTCTGTGGACATGTGTTCCTGCCTTTCTTTTCAACATTTGGTACATTAGATGCTGGTGTTTACATGAATAAAAGCATTTGAATACTACAGCAATACATTTTAAGTGCATTTGTTTTCAGCCTACTATGTTTGAATCTGAATTGGAATAAACACATTTAATGTTTATTTCAACTTATTGAAGGAATGTGTTAAACTGGAAACAGGCTCACTTTAGCCTTGTGTGTTTTGCATTTGACCCCTCAGGCTTTAAGCACAGATTACTCTAGTTACAATCTTATGTAATACCTTTTCCTCAGTGATGTTTAATAATCCTGTCTTTAGCTGCCTGATCCTCACCACGAAAACGATGCACTAAGTATGGCATTGAATATAAAAAAAAGGACTGAAGGAAAATTCTTGGTTACAGCTTCTCAACTGTCATTCTTTATACACTTTATTAGGACAAAGGCCTCCAAGTTATTAACTGCTAGTCAAACAAAATACACACAGTGAGGAATCATTTTTGGTTCAACTTTAAAACACAGTATGTTGACTGACAAAGGTGCATTACTTTGATATTCACTTAGCAAAATTTTGTTTTATGTTTTCATCTGAATAATTCAAAAGTGGGCACAATTACATTTCTGAGGTTTTAAAGGAAACATACTGCTGTCCTGTGAACATTAGATGTTATTATGTTATGCTATTCTTTTCTGCTTCTAAAGAAGCCAGTTTTTAGCATTATATATAAAAACAAAACAAAACAAAACACACACCTTGAAATATGACCACCTAAATAAATTCATGGTAGAGTTGTCATTTTAAATACTTATGCTGTTTAATCAGAGAATATCTTCTTTTCTGGATATACTCCATTGATCATGAGAGTACTGAGGAGAGAAAAAGCGGCCACAATGGTCAGGATGGAGCGCAGGGCTTTGAACCAGCTGGGGTAAGTGGGCAGCAGAGACAGATCATAATGCAGTGCGATTCCAAGTGCCATGATCACAGTGGTGAAAGCAGGAATAATGCTGTCGCTCATCAGCATGGTTATCCAGGCAAACAGGGAGGGAACCACGCTGTTGGCCAAGTTTATCCAGTCAGGTTTCGCTGGGCTGCTCTCTGGGAGAGCGAATCCCCAGCGAGCTCCACCCAGAAAGGAAACAATGGAGGCACCATAGGCTAACTGAGCGTAAGCCAACTCTGGACAGTAGCTCTCAGTCACAGCCATGAACAAAGTGGGTGCGACAAAAGGGATCAGGCCCCCAAACCCCAGGTACAGGGCAGGTTTGGGACTCTTCCACAAGTCCTTCATGTCATAGCGCAACAGATCCAACTCCCTGGGAGGAGGTTCAGCCTTTGGTCGTTTCTTCAGCCTCACAGCAGACGAGTGGAAGTGTTGGTTACTCACTAAAAAAGAGCCTACATGAGTCTGGGTCCTGTGGAAGAGCTCAGTTCTCCTAAAACCAGGTACAGCACAAGGTTTGACTTGTCCATCCACCCTTTCTGAAAATGGCAGACTTGCTGTTGAGGCCCAGACGATCTGCCGGGAACCACGACCAGAATTATTGGTCAGAGCTGATGTCCAGCATCTTTGTGGACAAACTGCCCATTGCCAAACCTAAGAAGACATTAATATCAAGTTAAAATATATTTAAGTTTAAAATCAATATATGTGAACAACAGAGCTTTTGAAAAAGGAAAATTATATGATCTTTACCTTCTGGGCTGCAAAGGGGTTTCTTCTGAGTATAACAGATAGCATCTAGTAAAACAAAAAAACAAAAAAAAAATTAAAAATCACCTATAATACAGCTGGGATTGTTGATTTTGTAATTGAATTTTTTTTTCAATATTTCTGACCAATCAATTAATTTGCAATTTGGTCTGTAAATCATTGGGGAAAAGTGCCCATCACATATTCCTGAGGCCCAGGTTGACTTTTTTTGTTCAAAGACCAAGTTTAATAAATTCATCACTACTAAAGACAACGCTTATCATAAAATATTTACAGTTAAGGAGCTAGTATCACAGAATTTGTCCATAAAATATTCTATACACATTTGAAATTGACTTTACTTAGGGCTGAATACAAGCTGGACACATGTAAATATGCACTAAGAATAAACAGAAATATGAGTTTTTGTAGGATGGTGCACTTTATTGAACTCCAAGGAGAGATCCTGTTGAGATTTGTTTGTTTTCAGAGCTCTGAGGTCAGATACTGGACCAGGGACAGAAACCAGTCAAATCTTCACTGGGTTCATCATCATGATAACAGCACACGAGAGTGTCGCGGCTGCTAACGATGATTGTACAACTCAGATTTGTTATCTAACACGTATTACATGATGTGAAAAGACAAAATATGCCTGCTACTTTGCTGTACAAACAGGCTAACGTTAGCAACATGAAACTACAGAAACAACATCAGAGTTTAAAGCTGAGTTACACAGCTGAAACCTGTTTTAGCACTTGTCTACAATATGAAATCACATGACTGATATACAGACACAGTAATTACCTCTGTTTCACGTTGAGAACCTCATTCTTTAACTTCTTCTCATTGGGGTCATCCGGCGGGTGATGGAAAACATGTTGGTACGCTGTGTATTTCTTCCGTGTTCGCTAAGAGGCTGGCTCGAACTATAGTTCCACTCCAATAGAGCAGGGAGTTCAGAGACAAGCTTGTGTTAAAAATATTCCTGTGCCATAATGAGAAGCTGGTGGCGTAGGAGGACATATGGAAATGAGACAACCTCTCATATTGGCTTACATCTTTTTTCTTTAAATACACTATTTTAACAATACAATTTTCATGTGTGCTAGAAATATTGCACAATTTATATTGCCCTAAAAATATATAAAATATAAAGACATAAAATAAAAGGCAAAAACAAATTATACTGAATTAATTACAAAATAAAGGTAATCACAGAAGACTCTAGTTTTCATGGCTTTCATTGAAAACTATAGCTGCATTCATTCAGTCATTAGTTTGTGTAGCATTGTGCTTTGTTTATGCTCTTATGCTCTGCTCATTAGTTTAAAGTGGGCAGTGTAGGAAAATTTAGCTATAGAACTTACTGTTTTTTCCACCTTGCCACTTCGACAATTAACAAACAAAACATTTTTTTTTAGTTTAGACCTTTAATTTGCCCATTCTTTTTCTATCTCTTTACTTTAATGAAACACTGTGACATTGATTCATATACATAATTGTATTTATTCATATACATCAGAATTAGAATGTGGACATATTAAATATTGTCACTTCACTCTCCATTTTGGCACAACACCAATAAATTGTATGTTATGTCTATGTTATGTGTAATGAGTCTCTTAAATAGTATGCTGGTGGCTTGCTTTATCTTGTCAGGCTATTGAACAACAAAGAAAATTAAGACATAAATGCAATAAATATAGGCTGCTTTGAATTTAACCATGTCTAATCCGGGCATCTATAGAATTTAACATATACTAGTGTCATTTATGCAAAAAAACCCTTCCTTTTATCATCGCTATTCATATCATGTATAGACCATATAATTTTCAGAGGTGAAATGTAAATGCAGTACGTATATTTAAATAATTATATATTTCTCAGACTCTACGAACGTGTTGGTCTTCCAGAATATAATGCATTGATGTAGTTGTAACTTTCCGACATTGTATCAGATATAAGTATTTAGAAATCAGATGTTATGTAAACACTGAGAGAAAACATTTTTCTGCAGAATTGTTGCTTAACTTTTGATACTTCAAGTGGACTTTGTTTATAATAAGTAATTTTTTTAAGGTTTTGAATGCATGACTTTCACTTGTATTGGAGTAATTTAATAATTTGGTATTAGTAATTTTAATCTTATGTGATCTATATCTATATTAATATCATCAAACGGCATAAATCGAACAAGGTTAATAGTGGACCCAATGTGGTTGAATATAACACGGACACATATTTTAACCCTTCTGTTGGGTTTTTCTACACAGAGATATTAGTAAAATCAAAGCTGTTGCAATGACACAAGATTTGAGCACTACTTTGTTACTGCGTTGAGTCAACCAAATATTACATAAGTGCTATGTTGATCCTGGTGGTTCAATTTTTAACTCAGAGCTTTGCTGTGTTCATGACCTGAAAGTGCTGTAATTGATGGTTTTTAGTTTTCGGTTCTTTTATACAGCCTTAAACAACATGGTTTCCGATCAGCCATTCACCTACAGAAAGAAATTTAACAATGCATCAGAAAAGTGAGAGCCTTGTGATAAGACCGTTTTGTAAAATTATGTAAGGATAAAAGTAAAAAAGAAGTCCATTGATACTTACAGTGTGTATAATGTGGAAAAAAAACAAAATAAAAAACAAAGAAGGGGCGGGGGGGGGGGGGGGGGGGGGGGGGGGGGGGGGGGGGGGGGGGGGGGGGGGGGGGGGGGGGGGGGGGGGG
>JAPZDV010000021.1:6208361-6230362 GCA_029814665.1 Acanthurus lineatus
TTTATATTTAATTTTTGTATAATTTGTAAAAAAAACAAAATAAAAAAAAAAAAAAAGCCAACCCCCCCCCCCCCCCCCCAAAAAAAACCAAAAAAACAAAGCCAGACATTACAACAGCTACAACCATTAATAACAAGATACAAAATGTAATTTTTTTTGATAGTATAGATACATGTAGATATATTTTAGAGACAACGCCCAGCAGGGGGCAGTCACGCAACAGGAACATTGTATCTGAGTTGCTTTGGATAGGTGGCTGCCTTTATTTGTTGACTGGAAAAGAACAAAAACAATATAGATAGCAATAACACAGTACAGTTCTTCCTCTCATGCATAAATATTGAATGTAGGATATTTACTGACTGTTTAGACTGAACAGGCATAAACTGATACAGACTAAATATACAGCAGCAGGACGAAAATCAGTGGTAAGTATAGTGAAAGCCCGTATAAAATGGATGTAGATCTAATAAAAAAGAAGATAAAGTAATTCATTTTTGCTGAAGAGTGAAACCTTTAAAATACAAGCACTTTTAATTTATCAGTGTTAATAGTAAACACACATACAAGGTAATGACTAAGCTCTTATTCAGAAACTTTTAGTTTTGACATGACACCACGCTCTGTCATCCTCAGAATGTGTACAGGAAGCAGCCATTTTCAGACCCTCACAGGAAGTGCTCAGACAGTTCCATCGCTCTAAAAAACAAAGATTATCAATGTTTTTAATGTGTTTTACTCTCAAAATGTAGCCTGTTCCTGTTTGCTAACAACAAGTCTCAAAACTATAAGCAATAAGAAAATTCACTGGATTCCAGTTCATGGATAATTTGTGAGATTCAGATTTCCCTTGAAATGTATATGATGCTTTTCAAAATAGCTTAAACTGAATTCAGGTTATATACTGACCCCTCCACAGCAGCCACAGCAGTCCCCACACAGAGCCCCAAGCAGGCCGTTCACCACTTGCACAGCACACAGTGCCATCTGGATCAAACCCATGACCAGTAGCACAGAAAACAGAGAGAGATGCCAGGATACCACACCTTCTGGCTCTAAACAAATGTCCCAGGCAGTTCTGTTGGACAAGTAGTTACTGAAAAGGGAGGAAGAAAAGGACAGATGTGTTTAACAGTGCACACTTTAAACTGGTAGAGAGCAGGTTGATTAATGAGTAAGCACGGTGGCTTGGAGCAACAGTGCTTTGGTCCTAGGAGCTACTCCATCAATTATTCTGTGTAAAAACACTGTAGCAAAAGAAGGGCTGACAAACAGGGTTGGTTCTCAATATGAGCTTTTGAAAATGTGAGGACATTAAAAGGCTCAGTTTAAATTTTATTTTTTATTGTAAATCTCTCCATATTCAGTGTGACATTTCAGAAATCATAGGCTTGTTTGTAAAATAATGTTGATTCAAGGTTTAACAAGTTTTTGGCTGTTCTGCATAGTGAGATATCATATACAACAGCTGTAAAGAACTCTATATTGATACAATGGCAGAGACCTTGGACAAGAAGTCGAGTTGACAACCAAACATCACTCTGTGAACACCAGACCAAAGCTAGACATGACCTTTAGATCTATAGAAATCTTTAGATGGTAAAATGCCAGTCCCCTTACTTTTTCATTCAATCCACAACCAATTTATTAGAGGAAAAGTTTGACTGTTCTTGTCTGTAACTTTGACAGCCTGAATCTTGTGAGGTTTCCATATCGGCATGTTCTGTAGGTTTAGACAGAGCCAGGCTGGTTACTCCCCCCTATGCTAAGCTAAATGACATCCACCTCTTGTTCCATTGTTACTACACACAGCGGACAGTGGTGTCAGTCTTCTTATGTCACCATCAGCAAGAGAACTAAAAATATGCCTTAGTATTTCTTTGGCAAAAACCAGTTGTATTGGTGGTTACACAGATAATTTAAAATAAAGGGTAAATTATATGACACTTGATAGGGCTGTGTGTCTCACCCATCAAAGAAGGGCTGCTCCCACACCTTAGATGTGCTGTTTTTGTAAACCACACACTCAGGTCCATGGTTAAGGGCCACAGAAGAAACTATAACTGAGTACCCTGCCCCCAAAACACCCACCGCTGCAAACAGTATGGAACTCAGCATCTGCAGAGGTGAAGAAAAAAGGACAGTTTCACATATTGTAAATCAATGCCTTTAAAATCCTGCTTTGAACTTACTGACAAGTATGAAGTTATGTGAACAGAACTGATCAAAGTTCATGAACACAGCACTTATATGGTGTGTGCATGTGTGTGTGATATGTGAGACTTTTGTTTGCTGATGGACCCCACACACACCTGCACATTCCTGGAGTATCGATCAGTATGCATGTCTGGACCTGAACAATACTCACTCTGTGTGATAAAGTCATGTGAAAATCCCATAATAGGATTTTTTGTTAATGACATATATTGAAACATCACAAATTCATGTGTAAATGTGAGTGTGTGTGTTTTTTGTCATATTTATTGCTGTGTAAATCATGGGGGAATGTGTACATACTGCCATTGTGTTTATTTTGTGCGCTCAGAGTGATTAGACTTTATGGTTAACAGGTGACAGAGACTGGATAAACTGGTGGTGTGGGCTGGAAACAAAAACACAGCAACGCCCTGAAACATTTATTGCTCTTCCATTCTCAACTCAGTTTTATAATTCTAATTTTCATAAGCTAATATTTTTTATTCAATTTGTTCAACAAGAGCAAGCACATAAATTTAATGTAATAATTTATTTTTGCAGAGACAACTCACAATAATCAGTAACCGCCCAACAGTTAACTTATAGCTAATTTGCAATTGTTATACTTTGAATATATTTATTTTTATACAGCTAAAGTTTTTTTTTTTGAATAAAAATATGTACAGAGTAATAGCCATTTATAAACATGTTTACATTTTGGGTGATGTGGAAGTCTAGTGGAATCTACTCCTTTAAAAGTCGTTTATGCATTTTAGAAAAATGAAAGTTTTTCTTTTTAGGTAGGTACAATGGGTCCTTCTCACTGACAACATCTTAACATATCACAATAACAAAAGCAGATTTATAAATTGAAAATAATGATGCCCGAATATCCATTTGCCTGCTGTCTCAACATCCTGGTGTTGAACATGCTTTTAAGCCAAACTGCTGAGATGTAAGGAAAGTTGTTTGAATGTATAATGCAAGTTAACTAATCCTCAGTGTTTTATGTCTAAACTTGAACGCTAAGACGTGTTAATACTTGTGCGGTTAGCACAATATTTTGTGTCAGCAGAATTATTATGGGACCCATTCTAACTTTAATGGCTACTGACTTACAACAGACACAGCTGTAAATAATCATTTCAATATGGTGCAAAGTTAAACAGTGAAACGTCTGCTCACCGCAAATCTCCGGCCACAGCTTTCATTGCCACAACAACCACAGCAGTCATTGTTCTTCAGACCCAGGAAGACAAGAATTGGGAAGATCATCTGTCACACAAACACACCAAAAGTTTGCACACACACAAACACACAAATATGATGCAGTTGTGGACATTAAGAACTTTTTGTTCCTCTGCTGTTTGTAGGAGGATATTAAACCTAATTTTCCACAATCATTACTAAGCTATGGATTTTTTTTTTTAATTAGTACCCAAATGTGCCTTTCTGACATCGACAACAATTTTATTGAAGAACAACTGCAATTGGCAAAGATAAAAGGTGTCATTTTAAAGATGCTAAAATATAAATTTAACATCTAAAAATGTAACATTTATTTAGAGATTTTCTTAAAAAGAATACCTATCTCAAAGTTCTATTGTATTTAAATATTTCACAGATAAACTAGCTGGACTTTAAAAGATCTAAGGGCATTGTTAACTCTCTAAGGTGATGCACAACTAAAAATGTATTTAAAGATACTAATCTGAAAATATTTTAATGAGTGCCTGTTCATCACAAGGTTTAAGTGATTCATTGATTAGTTTATTTTTTTGGGTTAAAATAATGAGTGTTTTTCAATTTTAGATTAAATAACTGAACATCTATAGTTATGGAATATCAATCAGATAGTACAACCAGTCTGAACACACCTTTGAATATTTTAATGGACTTTTTTTTGGGCTATTTTTCCAAAATTCTTTAAAATGAACAACTGATTGATGAGAAAACAATGAAATTATATTAAGCAGAAGGATTCAATAACTTGGTTGTGTTATTTGTAATTGTCTATGTTCACAAGTCCTTACAGATGCAAGGAGGCCATCATTGTAACAAAATATCCTAAATATCATCTGATATAGCTGCACCATTAAATTTGAAAAACTACAAAAAAAATAAAAGATTCCAAAAAATTATTTTAGTAAAACAAAACCAAACAAAATAAAACAAAATGTCACATAATGTGCCCTTTTCTACACCATCATAACTCTAATGCATTCTCTGTCATCTTTGTAATAATGTCAAAGTACTCACCAACACCCCAGATCCCAGAATGCCGCCACAATACGAGACTTGCTCTGTGATGTGTTCGCTCTCCACAGACTTTCCGCCAGGGAAGAAGAGCAGGATGTTGCACAGCACACACACGATGGACAGAGGTATCAGAGTGATCCCCAGACATTTAGCAAAGCTGCCTGAACACATTCTGACACTGATATTTCAAGCTTCTCTACCAGTAACAACTCCTTGGTATCTTTTGAATCTCAAACTCCACTTAAGTTGAGGTTAAAGATCAGAATATGAGAATCCAGAAACTGGTAATAGTCCACCTGTTGCCTTTATATTTATCTCCAACTGCAACTTCTTGAAACCTAACAGTTAGGCTAGGTTATTTCTCTGAACAAGCTCAGTCCACCTCACAAAATGTTCTGAATGGCCCCGTGTGCCTCACCTGTGCTGTTTCTTAGGATGGTGGATGCTATATTTGAGCCTTTTTTATAACCCCCATCTCACCCCGCCTGCGCGTCTGAGTGATCTCACAGCTTCACTTTTACACCAGCCAGTTGTAATCTGGCATGATTGCACACACACACACACACACACACACACACACACACACACACACACACTTGAAAGAATTACATACCTGTGTGTGTGCACACAGAGACACTGTTGTAGACAGCAGTTAATATTCTACCATATGTTTTGTGTAGATGGAGACAGAAGAGGAAGTGACAGACAGTTGATCGATATGGCACTGGTGATTGAGTAACAAGAAAGACATTTTCCTCTGTTTAAACCAAAGTTGGTCTTTGGATAAGTATTTGAAAATAATGTTTAATTATGTGAAATAGGCTGACTGATGTAAAAAGTCCAAAAATGAAATGTAAATATTTTGACCAATGCTTATCATTTATCACAAAAATAACTCAAAAAGGGCCAAAAAGTTCTGTCTGGTTCCCACTAAACTAATAAAATATTCAAGGAATTAACCAAATAATCAATGATTTTAGGTTTATGACTTATTTGCTTTTTGTGTGACAAAAAAATTCAAATACATACACCCAAATGAGTCATTACAATATTGACATATTGAAATAGTTTAAAGTGATGACAGTACGTTTCTTGCTGGAAATTATTCACCAGAATCATAAATGTTAGTACAGTGATCTTCTAATATATTAGTGATTATTCCATTCTGCTTAAACAACCCATGTATTACCTTTTAATTTTTCGAAGTCCCTGTAAACATTATATCGCATGAGTGTAGACCACCATGGATGTAAACTGAAACTTGACTGGTTTGGAGATGCATACAAACAAAATGCTAAAGCTTATTGATGCAAATAAACTTGAAATAAACTTGTGAATATAAAAGTTTTTCAAATGTAAATGAAAATGTCCTAAGAATCTCTGCCAGCCATCCTACAGTTTTTCAAGCTTGTTTTTCTTCTAAGAACTTGAACTTCAGAGATATGTATTCATTTGCATGTAAAACTGGATGTGGTTACTTTTATTTTACTCATTAGAGCCTCATCAATTCCCAACTTATCACTTCCAACTTATTATTTTCACTCCTCTGTCAATAGTTGTTATTGTGTAATAGACAAACTATTGTGTAAATAGACAAATAGACAAATAACAACTATTGACAGATTGCATCCTGTTATTTGGGGCCCCAAAATTACAAAAAAAACAAGTACTACAAACAATTCATTTGATTTTATGTATAGCTTCATAAATGTAAATACCAGCCTTAAATTATATAAGAAAACATACTGTTGGATTTTTATATATATATAATTTTGCCAACTGGAATAGGTAAAGGGCTCAATGTGAATTTTTACTGCTGAACCTGAGAATCAATCGATGTAATCTGTCATCCATTTCTCTTCTCTGCTCCGCTGGCTTCCGTCTTATTGAGCCTAAACCAATCGATGCCCGAGTAACCGATCATGAGCTGAAAGTCCAGCACAGTTCAACTTTGTGCTGTTATTTTTTCCTGTCTTTGCCAACATTTGGCTGGTAGTCACAGCAGGATGGATACCAACTTGTCTTTTTCCTCTCGTCGATCCCCTGTGGTGTGTTTACATGGTTGTGCGGCGTCAACACAGCCGCTAGCTTCAAATGTAGGACTGGGTATGTGGATAACAATTGCCTCTGAGATCCGAGTACCTAACGTAGAAAGTTAGTCAGAAAGAAAAGATTAGAATTTTTTGGCTTTGCATTTTTACATGAGAACGTTTTTTTTCTTATTTTTTAAATCTCAAATAATAAAATCCGACAAGATTAACAACCTATCGCCAGGCAGTTCGTTAAAGTATTAATCTATGAAGCGTCTGTCACGGAGGAGAACCGAACAGATCAGCAGATTTGATTAAGTTGGAGCTGGAATAACTTAGGTTTACTAAGTTTTTTTTTTTTAAATATAGTTTTTAACTTTTTAAATTTAATTTAATTTAATTTTTTGAGCGCTTAAAAATGCTGTCAGGCACTTTGCTGTTATATGTGAGAACCCTGAACCAGGAACTTTTTACAAATTTTCTTGATAAAACAGAGAATTTAGTCATAAAAACATAGTTACTGATTAATTTTCTGACGACTCTCTTACCTGATCTAACCTTTGCAGGACATAATGCATTTCTCTTTTTTTCTGTCAATCATTTGTCTATTTTTGCTGCAGTGATATAGATTTTTGAATATACTTTCCCCATATTCACATCGTTCCATTTTAATTAGCAAACTGATAGTACTTGCTTATGCATATTATAAAGTAATGTAGCTGAAAGTACTTAGTGCTTTAAAATAACTCAACTGCACCAGCAAGCATTTCAAATTCCTATTCGGAGCTGTATGCATATTCCTATTTAGGTCTGTACATCCACTGATGCACAGCTGTACACATATCTATGGCTGAATCTGTCAATGCAGGACGTTTTTGCTTCTGAAATTTAGGATAAAAATGGAGGTGAAGGAATCAATTTTGTGCAGCTTATAAACTAAAAATAAGAGGTGGGACCAAAGAATAAAAGAGCTAGAAACTGTTTTATTCGTTTATCTTTGGTCTGTCCTGCACCTGGGGGCAGCCAGAAGAAAACATCTGCATTGCATAGAGCTTTTTAAGTTTATTGAATGTGGGGCATTTAGACTAGCAGCAAAAATGTCAGAGTTGAATACTGGGAGAACTAAAATTTAAACTAAAACTGTTTGCTGAGATACTAAAGTAAGAAGATGTGTTTTGTATTTCTGTCCAGACATCCTGAAGCGTGGGGGTAATGCAGCAGATGCTGCGGTTGCCATAGCAGCAGCGCTGGCGGTAACAGAGCCGTGCAGCACTGGTCCTGGTGGAGACGCCTTCTGCTTGTTCTACAACGGAAACACTGGAGAGATCAAAGGGATTAATGGCAGGTGGAGACTCTTACCTCTTGTTTTGGTTGTTGTCTTCATAATAACGATTGATGAGCTGAGTCTCTCTCTCTCTGTCCTCAGTGGTCGCTCGCCTAAAGCTCAGACCCTGGACTTCCTAGAAGGACGTGGTTTCACTGCTGAGGCCCCTCCCTCCCCTTTTGATGCCTTAAATATCACAGTACCAGGGGCCCCTGCATGCTGGTGTGATACCTTACAGCTGTTTGGTAGTCACAAGGTCTGTCTCTGTGTGTGTTGGTATATCCATCTGTGAAGAACTATGTGTGCTGGTATGTGTGTAATGCAATACAAAAGTAGACCATCAGTGCTGTCAAACACAATCATTTATGTGCCATAAACAGCTGAAACACAAACACTGCAAAAGGAAACATATTGACACACACCACCAACACAAACATACCTGCAAGTGGAACTCTTGACTTCTAAACAGTGTGTTCTAAACAGTGGTGATTTAGGCGATATGAGCAGACATAAACAAGGACAGGATACACTGTCATTAGGCTCTGTGGACATTCACTATTTTTGGTCAAAACAGCAGGGACGTAGCCATCTATGGTAGGGTTTCGACAAAATCTTGTCAATAGCAGTCTAAAACTTGAACTACTTGGAGGCCACTGACCTGGATGTTGTCCCCTGGAGGGCACTTGAACCCTCAGCAGGAAATAAAATAAGTAGATTTTGTCATTTCAGCTATATTCATTTAACAGTTGAACAGCATGTCCGCTTGAGATTGCATTCCTGAAAAATGGCAGTTTTCTCTTTGCAGATGAAAGCAGTCATATTAAACATTGAGTCAATTAATGTATGTTAAGTCATCCTTTAGTGGGACACATACGGTAATTTGTTCTCTGCATTTACCCATTCTGTGCTCGGAGCACAGTGTGCAGGAACTAAACAGGGTTAGGGTTAGTGCTTAACTGTTATATGGTTAAGACTTTTATTTTTTTGTCTTTTCCAGTTGTGTTTGGCAGGACTCTGTTGAGCCAGGCTCATTGCCTACATTGTAAACTCCAACTGTCTCCTGTTACTCCAAGCTTCAGGTCAAGACAAACCGATCAGCTATTGGGACCACGAGCTGTATGACTTACTATCCTAACAGCAGAGACTAGCTGCAGCCAAAGAGATATACAACAATGATTATACTGAGCAGCTGTTTGGGGTTGTTAATAAAAAACTGAAGAGAGTAGGAAATTTTAATGGAATTATGTCCCTAAGAGAAAGTGTCCTTCTTGCACAGATTGATGGCCATTATTACATTTTTTTCTGTCTGGAAATTACAATCCAGGGTTATTTCCCACATACACAACCTCAGAACAATGACTCATACTTCCTAAACAGCGAGGTTTCCTATGAGGTAATAAGCTTGTGTTTCCTCTTTCTGTTTCCCCAGCTGTCTTTGCAGGAGGTGCTGAGAGGGGCCACTGAGCTTGCAGAGGTGGGGTTTCCTGTTGCCGAGGTAGCAGCTCACCACTGGGCGTACTGGGTTTCTGCTCTGAGAGAAGCTGGGAAGGAACTAGGTGAAGACCTGCTGATTGATGGTCATGCACCCAAATTTGGACAAGTATTCAGAAACCCTACCCTGGCTCAAACCCTGAGGGTAAATCCTTGAAGCTTGCACACACACACACACACACGCACACACACTGGCATAATACAAAAACAACACACATGTTCGAAGGTCATTTAAGGAACACTGAGTTAGTTTTTTCTGAACTAGTGTTTCTAAACGTGACTTTGCCCTCTATATGGGAAAAGATTAAAGTGTTAGGACACAAAATGGAAGGATAATAAGAAAGGTAGAGATTGGGACGATTCTAGATTGTGGCAAAGAAGGAAGGACAGCAAGGGAGTGAAAACAGGAAAAGGATGGGCAGGAAGTTTCATAAAAAAACCTAAAAAAATCATTTGTTTTCCAATCTATGTGATAATTGGCTGTGTAAATTAATTTAGAATAATAAAATATGTCTAAAATCTGACTCTGAGTTTGGCAAGAGTCAAAAAAGATTAATAAAAATAAACACTTGAACTTTTTCACTGGAGTGTTCTATAAAACATAATTTATACATTGTGATGTGAAGCTACAGTTCTCCACTGGAACTGTTTCAAGTCAGATGTCTTTGTTACTTTCCTGTCTATTTGAAAATGTCGCCATTATTCTATGTGTGTGCGTGTGTTTGTCTGAACAATATGAAATGATGTGATATTCAACGTGTCGTTTTCTGAGACTGTACAATGGCAGACCGCACTATGTGTGTGTGTGTCACAGTGTAAGCATGCACTCATCAATGCTGTGTAGTATTCCACCAAACAGTCAGTATTTAAAAATGCAATAATGTAGAAGGACTGCTAAGAATGCATGGGATCCCCGCCCTCTCCCTTCCACTCAAACTCTTTAGTACACACACATGTTCCTGACTCAGTGCGAACAATAGCAGTGACCTCAACATCATTGATGGATATTTTCCATGGCATCCTTACGGTCATTCCTCAGCGATGACGGTGTGTGTTACTTTCTTGTAATCACACATTCATCCACACATTCCTTGATCAGTCTGGTTGATCGGACACATCACTGCATGACTTTCAAACTAGACTCGTGTGGCATTACATCATGAAACACCTATTTTTTTACTGGTTTTTGTTTTGTTCAGTTTTTTTAAAAAAACACGAAACAAACAAACAACTTGGTTGGTTGATTAATTGATTGACTTATTGTCTGATGTATTGACAGGAGCTTGGGAAAGGTGGCAAAGCAGCTTTCTACCAGGGCAGAGTGGCACGAGCCATTGTTGATGTTATCAACCAAAATGGAGGAATCATGACCCTGGATGACCTTAGTAGCCATGACAGTGAGGTTATGACCCCCATTAGCACAGAGTACAAGGTGTGGTTGACGACCATATGTGCTAACCGTGTCTGTATTTTGATAACATGGTCAGCAGAGAGAATGACTCCATTGTGTGTGCAGGGTGTGCGTCTGTGGGAGCCTCCTCCTAACAGTCAGGGATTGGCCGCCCTGCTGCTACTCAACATCCTGGAGAACTTCTCCCTCAAAGGTATTTACTGGCATTTGGACGCAAAGTCTATGAATTCCAAAAATAGATTTTAGTCTGATGCTGTGAATGAGTTTTAGTTCACTTCATAGAAAAAATAAAGTACTGGCATACTCAAAATTAGAAAAAAAACGTTCTTGACAGTTTTGGTTTTATTTGCTGGATTTTTAAGTATTCTCCTTTTATATCTCGGGCTTCAGCCTATTACAGTGGGGATAAATGGACTATTTCTCTGTAAAAGGGCAAAACATTTGAAAAAATACAAATGAAAAACTGCAGCAGTTGTTTCCAGAAGTTGTTACTGGTAGAGCTGTTAATAGTCTGTGGATAATATAAAGCTAATAAATTTTCAGGTGTTATTTTAAAACCTCTTAAGCAGTAAAGCAAACTTGATTTCACCCTCATTGTTTTTGGATGACAGTGGAGTTCTCAGCTACTGAGCAAAGTGAGATCAGAACACCAACCGCCATCCAGTGACCTCTGATTCACTCTTTAGACACACAAGACACAAATCAGATAAGAATCTGTCGATGTCTCACACTTACTCATCTTGAATTAGAAAGATGAGTCAGACTAGTAAGCCACATGATATAAAGAAAGGCAAAACACCCCAAAACCTGTTGTCTATAGCAACAACAGTCATCTTTGTTTTTCTGAAGTTGCTATTATCTGTTCCTCCACTGCTCTAAAAAACAAAAAATGTTGTATCTTTATCTGTTGTTGCATCCCTAGTTTTCAAGCACTATTCTGTGGCTGTGTGTTGTGTGTTGTGTGTGTAGCTGTTGGCCATAACAGCTCTGACTACATCCATACACTGGTGGAGGCGGTGCGCCTGACACTAACAGATGCTCGGCATTACCTGGGCGACCAAGACCATGTGACCGTCCCCGTGGAAACCTTACTGGACAAAGGCTACAGTCACCAGCGAGCTCAGCTCATCTCCATGGACAGGTGTTTGTGTTTCTTACTATCTAAGTGTGTGTGTGTGTGTGTGTGTGTGTGTGTTTGTGTGTGTTTGTGTGTGCATGCGCGTGTGCGTGCATGTGTGTGTGTGTGCGGTTGTGTGTATTTCTGCCAGTTCCATTGTGTACTTGTAGTGCTCTGTTGACTCTAGATAGGACTGTAGACTTTTACTTCCCGCTGACCTTAATGTCCACCCCTTCATGTCGCGATCTGTCCTCCACTGTTCCGTCTTGTGTGTGTGCCTGTGCGTGTGTATATTTTGGCATTAGTGTTTATTTACTGTAGACTTTGTACTTGGGCTTTTATGAGTTGGAAGGAAAACAGACATTCAGTCAATAAAATTGTAAAACATAATAATGATCTTTTAACAACACATAAATGCACACACACACACACACATTCTGTTGTACCGAATTCTTCAGTTGTTTAATGTTGTAATTATAGTAAACTATTTATTTAAACTAAGCTTAGCTTATGGTTAAAAGCTAAGTGCATTTTACTGCATTATGCAACACATGCAAATACATACACTGATTCTTCTCATTCAGTTCATTAAGTGTTACATTACTCAGGCTTCCACTTCAACCAGCCTGAAATTAAACCTGACTTATAACTTAATGTCTCTCATTCATACAAACAAGAAAGCAGATGTAAAAAAAAATATTTACTCAGTTTTTAAATTAACATGTACATAATAAACCAGATAACTAAGAGAAGTCGTTTTAAAGTAGGAAACAACAGATCATATTTACATGCATCAACATATCATGGTTACTGTACTGTAAAACCTGTGTTTACATGCGAGATTTCTCCGCCAACACCTTAGGATACTTTTGAACCAAGCCAGGCACATGGTTTATTAGCGATTTATGACTCCACAGGCTGAAGGGCTTTTTGTTCTGGTTGGAACATTTGGTCCAACAGTGCTGTGAGAAAGCACACAATTATAAAGATTATCTGAGTGATAACTGGTGCTTCCAGAGACAGAGGTTGGCAGCTGGGGCTGGGCTTGTTATTAGGACCATTGTTTTCCTAAATTTTAATGAAATATTATGTTTATTTTCAGATACAAACCTAATGTAAGGTAACCTTTAGTATTACATAACTAAGACCTTTGCCTAAACACTATACTGTCAGTATAGCCATTTCATTCACATAACTGAATGACTAAATGTTGTTTTCATTGGGCAAAGATGCTTAGTAAAGTTAAACATTTTAAGGATTAGGTAAGTGTTTTGGAGAATATGCTAATTACTGCTAGTTAATATGCTATTTTTATATAATATGCTATATATCAATATGCTTATTTAATTTTTGGGGTCTAAAGTTAGATGCATGTTTGATGTCACAGCCATGTGTTTTATCTCAAAATATACAGCACAAACGCAGAGCCTGGCTCAAAAATCTTCCCCCTGCATTTCTAAAGCTCATTAATTAGCATGTAATATCTTGTTTATTTATTTTATAAACATATACGCAAAAACTTCAGAACCAATCAGTTTATTTAAGCCTCTCTTCTCTCCCATTTTCCAGATAGAATTAATAACCTTAAGGTAAAAACTGCAACAACAATAATGGTAAATGCATGTACTAATTTGTTGTTTGTGTGTGTATCTGTAGGACCATGGAAGATGTGGTGCCTGGTCTGATGGCAGGAAGTGACACGGTCTATTTCTGTGTGATTGACGGCCAAGGCAACGCCTGCTCATTTGTCAACAGCAACTATATGGGATTTGGAAGTGGACTGGTCCCTAAGGATTGTGGGTTCTCACTACAGGTCAGAGGGGTCAGAAAGAGGAAATGAGTGTGTGTTTGAGAGCCAGTGAGGAAGAAATGGGTGTGCAAAACTGAATGTTGTCTAATCACTGCTGATTAGGGGGCCTGAGTGGAGTTGAATGAGTTGAGTTAAATAAGAAATTAGGTTCAGTGTGAGTCTAAATTTGGAGTGTAAGTGTGGGAATATTGATGTGAAATTGAGTGCAGTCTTGATTGGGTGAAATCAAGATGGAAAAGAAGATGTAAAACATTAGGCATGAACCAAGAGGCTGGATATTTACATGTACTGGGATCCTGTTTTGCATGGTAATGTTACCTTATATGACCGGGAATGTATTGTGTGCTTGTGCTATGTGTGTTTATGCACGTGGTGTTTATCTATAATAGATATAAAGTAATGAGCCAGACTTAGGGAGACATATTTCTGTAGTAGTAACATGATAAAATGCTGTAAACTCTGCTTACATAGAACTTATTCACTATAAAAGAAGAATCACTTTAATCACACACATGTGTTTCTTTAAATCACTTAAAAGAATGCATTAAAACAAAAAAAAACAAAATTAAAATGAGGAGATTAAAAAGGTTCATTTCTGGTCTGTTCACATGTATCATTTTGTAAAATCTCACAGAATCGTGGTGCCAACTTTTCTCTGCATCGTGACCACGTTAACTGTGTTGCTGGGGGGAAGCGGCCGTTTCACACCATAATATCTGCACTTCTCACTGACTCTGCAACCAAATCACAAAAACCACGACTCCTCGCTGCACTGGGGGTGATGGGGGCTCTCATGCAACCGCAAGGACACGTTCAGGTACCCTGCAATCAATACTAGACTGAGGTCAAGCATTAGGTACAGAAAATGAATCTGTATGAAACTATGTTTATTTCTATTTTATCTGTTTTTCGGGGCTCCATAAGCAGAATATGTTGGAACGCAACATAATCATAATTTTGTTTTCATTATTGTATAATCACCTGATCATGAGATTTGTTTTGTTTTCATAACCTTTAAATCAAAGCTTTATATTTACTGAGGTAGAGGGTCTTCTTCCTCTGAGTCCACCGTGTTGCACCAACATGTTTCTGCAGGAGCCCAGAAAGGACAAACCTATAGGCTCTTTTTTAACCTTTAAAGAAGAGAGTAAGTCTACAGGGATATTCAGTTAGTTTCCATCTTCAACCTGGTGCCAATCAAGCCTACTTACTGAACCTTTATACTTTTATTCCGCAATGTGTCAATAAGATTTTTTTTAAAATTTTATTGTCAGACCTGACTAGGCATTGTAAGAAAAAAAAAAAACCTAATTGAAAACGCAAGTTTTTGGATATTAGTCTTAGACAAAATGACTGGAGCATCACCAAACTTTAACTTATGTTCAGTATAATGAGTTTAATATATTTTGTTATTTAAGTTATTAACTGATGTTGCTCTCATGTTCAGGTTTTGTTGAACATGCTGGAGTTTGGGATGAATCCTCAGCAAGCTTTGGATGCACCAAGAGTTTACGTAAACTATGACAACAAAAGTATGCCTCCACCCCCAAACACTCACATACACACACTTAATTACACACACTTACACAGAGTATTTAATTATGCAACCTGTTTTCACTTCCAACTCATCACATAAGGACCATTTCTCTACACTTTAATGCACTGAATACCCCTTCAGCATCTGTGTAAGATACTTTAAGCTTTTAACAAACTCCTATGTAAACCTCTCCATGTCAGTGTCAGATGCTTATAGCATCTCCTTAACTCAACATTTTATAAGGAGCAACAAAGTCCCTATTGGGATGGAGGTTAGAATACAGTGTAAGGACACATGCAGCACTTTAAACCAGGAGATTCAGGCATAGTAGGATGGTAGTACGTCTGTGTGTGTGTGTGTGTGTGTGGGTGTCAATGCAAGTGTACATGAGCAATATGAGGGGAGGATGATTTAAAAAAAAAGAAGGAAAAAGAGGAGAAACAACAACAGCAAAAATGAAAAAATAATTTTTAAAAAAGTGGCTCACACACACTAAAGGGGTACACAGTGCCTTCAGAAAGTGACATGTGTCCAAGTGTCTGTGTGTGATGAGTTGTCAGTGAGAAAGACAGTGTTTATTAGTCTTTAAGGTTGTAACTGTGTACCTAACACGTAGGTAGGCTGGTAGTCAGATGACTTCTCTCTCTGTTGTTAGATGACATCATAAACTGTAATTTCAATTGTGCACAAGATGAGAAAAGAAATACAGAATTTTGTTAAAAAAGAAACAAGTTTCAATATTTTTACCTCCTCAAAGTCCCTTTTTAAATGCCATAAACAAATCTTAATGAAATCCTCTGTGTGTCCAGCTGAAAAGTGGTCGGTAAATCTGGAGGAGGGCATCGACCAAGAGGTGGCTGAGGAGCTGAGAAAACGGGGCCACAAAGTCAACTGGCCAATCAAAGGTACCCTTTTAAATAACATTTACTTACTACAAACATTTCCTGGAGGATAGTTAGGCCATGCTTCAACAAAGTAGACCCTATTACTCATCCACTGGGAAATCCATAATTTCCCCAAAACAATATTTGGTCTCTGGTTCTTTTCTGTACACAAAAGTTTTAGTGGTCATAAGTAAAACTGACTCAGCAATCCTGAAAGTTATGGCTTGCAGCTGCTACATGCACATTACTGTAAAACGCTCTGGTGGAGTGCAACAGGAAACAGTCTTGTTCTTTTTTGGTCACACCTCGTATATCGTGATATAGCAAAGTGTTGTCTTTTTTCAGGAATTAAAGGCTGCATCTTAGTAAGGTAGACATTATACCCGCATTACTGATGACACTTTATCAAAACATCTCTTTGTGTAATTATTTTGTAAAGACACCCAAAGTCATCCTTACAATGCTGTCGCAGTATTGGTAGAGGTGTTTTTTTCAAAAAAAATTTGGATATATGATTTTGTCAATTTTCTGTTTGCTTTATTGATGAATTATGTAACAATAAATAGCTGTTACATGCAGTAAACCTAAGAGGTTATGTGTCATACTGACCGTTATATCGATGTATAATTACAGCCATAAACATGAGACCAAAGCTAAAACACCTGGTAGTCTTCAGTCAGTGATGTCAGTAGTTAGTTCCCACAATCTGTGTTGCTTCCTGTTGTGAACAGGATGTATTTATTAGTTCCCCTTTCCTACCCTAATATCATCTTGGCATCATGTTCTAGCTTGCTTTCTGTCTTTTCTGAAAAGTGTGAACTCGTATTGTGTTATGTTGCTGCCAGCCTGTCAGCTCTGCCTGTCCTCTGCTATGAACTTTTTACTTTTGTTCATTCTGAAGGACCAAAACAGTTTTCATTACTAGTTCTTCTGTGTTCAGCCCATTAACAATAGTAGTATACACAATGCAAGAAAAACTCACAACTGCCAATCCTCTTGCCAATTTCCTCAAAAAGCTATTTTTTGAGGAAATTTTGTCAGCATCATTTATAGATTTTCCAGCACAACATGAAGAACCTAATTAACCACAGAATATTAATTTCCTGAAATTTGTTCCCCAAAATCTAGTTAATAATATGATATGAGGCTTCCAGTTAAAGAATAATACAAAGTAAAATCAATCTGTTTTTCCTAACTTCCCTAGTTTATTCATGTTGTACTATCTTTTATTTTTAGTGAAGCCATTGTAAAACTTTACACAAACTTCTGACCTGTGTGTGGACTGAGAACATATTTAAAACATTTAACATAACATGCTAAGAAATAATGGTACATAACAGTGACTGCATGGATAAAAGATGGGACAGCTTTAACTCTCTTAATTCTTTTGTTATGTCTTATTTATCTCCTCATTCAAACACACAGGCCACAGCAGGTCTCAGTTTGGGCGGGGACAGATCATTACAGTTGGGGATTGGTGGAACCCATCTGTCAGTCAAGCTGATCATCCATCCAGAGTGCTGTGGGCGGGATCAGACCCCAGAGGTGATGGGTGCGCTCAGGGATACTAGACATGTGTGACCTGCTGTCGCTAATCACAAAGCTTCCTCAGGAAGCTCCTACATGGGAGCAGCAGAATTAGGTTTAGTGACGTTTGAATTTGATTGATTCCAATTGATTTAGTTACAGAGCGCATTGATTCCAGTTTTGATTTCAAATATAAAATTAAAAAAAAAGAGGTCAAATTTTTAGAAAATAAAAATGTCTTTGTCACAAAGACATTTTTATTTTCTAAAAATATTTTTTAAAAATTTTTATAAGATTTACCATTGACTGTATATAAAGATCAACTTCTAACAGCCTCATAAAAGTGAAGCTGATACTTCTTGATCAATCCTTGTCCCTGGCTACAGTATAAGTCATACTGGTCTCGGTCAAAATGACCACTGCCCAACTTCAGCCCCCTCAGATTTGGCATTGGTCAAACTAAAAAAATCAAGGTTCACAACAAATATGTTGTTCGCAAAGATATTTTTTTCCAACATTTCAGGCATATTTTCATGTAGGTCAAGTGTTCATTTTCTGATAAATTTGGTTTTTAATTATTTTTAAACTATTAAAGGGGGCTGTGAGGTCATTATTTATGAGTGAGCCCTCCTCAAGTTGAGTGGGACATGTGGGACCTTGAGACCAAAACTTTATCCTCACGTGTTTTACTGCTCAGACTGTGAATCCACAGGACCAGTGCAAAGTGGCAGGGCTTGTAGCGGGGACATTGTGCCTTCATTTTTATAAAATGGGAGAAGTCTGTATTTACAGTCACTGGTGTTGATTTTGACTTTTTGTTAAAATAAGTCAGTTCAAAGTTTTTTTAATTCACAACTTCCAAAGTAAATATATTCGATTAAAAAATATGATTTGTAGCATATTTCTATACTACAATGTGAAATGTAAAAAAAAAAAAAACTGCGCTCACCAAATATTACACAATTATGCTGTAATCAGTGGCAAATTCACTCCAAGAAAAACATGACAATGAATGTCAAACTGCACCTATTGAACCAAAGGTTGAGTCAGCCTGCACCGTTTATAAGTGCATTACACACAAAGCCCACAGTGGCTGAATTTCAGTTCACTACCCCGAGTCAGTAGCCCTGTACATATTCTGCTGTAACACAATTTACAGTAAATCTAAACTTTAATAGCAGGCTGATTTTATTGCCTGGTTAAAACTTGAAAATTACTCAGGTTATGATGCACTTATAGCAAAACTTCAAAGCAGCACAATGCACCTTCATAAAAATGTCCCTGCTGTCTGTTTGCAGTTCACACACACACTGTAATCTGTGACATGCCGTAGCAGCAGAAAAGTGCCTTTTCACCAAAACTCCAAATGCAAACCTCAAAATGTCTCCTAATGGTTTGAATTAAAACTGCAAACCATATGTCACAGTGTGTGATGGAATCATTGGCAGCACTCGTCCTTGTGTCCATCCAAATCCTCTTGATTTTGAGCTTCATAAAAGTTGGGGCACTATTTTGTTTTGCTCTGAATGCAGGAAAACAAATAGGAGAGTAAATCTCGGTGTTACAGTATCATAGGTATTTAAGATGTGCTTCCTTTTCTCTCCTTTGATTGAGATAATTATCTCTTTGCTGCTGATCTGGTGTTTGCTGGGACTGACAGTAATATCATAGCATGCATAAACTCTTTTCATAATAATTTATAGTTTTACCTTGTCAACATTTTACAAAACAAATAAAGTCCAGGAATTGTAATAGTGTAAGAATGTGATGTGAATTAAACCGATTAGTGTTATCTCGGTTTAAATTTTTTCAACATAATTTTCTTAAACTTAAATTTTAAAACCAATTATATTTGTTTTCTTTTTGTCAAAAAAAGGATATTTAAGAGTCTTTATTTTAAATAAGCTATGGAATATTCTGGACCATTTTGTGTTTATTTAAATTTTAATAAATGAAAAATAAATCTTGGTTATTTCCAAAGGATGCTTTAGTCTCGAGTTTTTTCTGTTCACAAGCTTATAATCATCCACTGAGTCTTCTGTACCTGATGAGGAGCTAATTCGGGATTTTACTATTTTTATTCATTTAGTTGTTAATACACAATGAATGATGCTGGTTTTTCCACCTCTGTTTTTCAATGTTGCAAGTGAACTATAACAGTTTGACAAGTTGAAGTCTTTTGTCTTACAAATTGTCATTTTCCTCTGTTAATAAGAGATGTTGATCAGTCATACCATCAGTTCATTAATATTTAAGTAAAGAGCTATCTGTCTCCTGTGTGTGCATACCAAGGTTCTTAAAACTATTATATCTAGTTATTCTTTGTTGCTCTCCAGTAATTTAAGATTGTTCAGTTTGTCCAAAACATGAACAACTGGTGATCACATTTATAACATCTGCTTTGTTTGTATATTTACAGTTTCCAAGAGGATCAGTTCTTATTATATTTGCTCATTCTCTGACCTTTCCTCGAGTACCATCGATTGAATCAGAGTTTACTGGGCAACACATTCATGCAAAAACGTTCACTCGGTGGGCTTTGGTGTGGCACCAACCAAACCAAGATGTCAGCTGTGAACAAAGATATTGCACAGTGTGTTATGCAGATTTCTGTAAAATTAGCTGAGTTTGTTTCAACTTCACTTGTCTACTGGCACAACTCTTGGGCATATGAACACAATGTGGCACATGTCATAAAGTGAATCCATTTAATTGCATATTTCAAGAAGACTAAATGAGTTTAGCAAAGTAAAATATTACAAATACAGTTAGAATGAACAATTATTGGTGTCTGTAATAAATACTGAAACAAATAATTTTTTGAAGGCAGTTGAGGTTGATAAAGAGCTTGTAAACATCTTGTATCCTGGAGGCTGAAACAAGATTCTACTTCAACTTTAATCTCTTGATGGAGAATCATAATGTTGGACTTTGTTTCATTGTTGATCTCCTTAGAGCTCCAACTCCCTCCCTGGTACCAGCGGGTTACCTCTGCAAAGAGCCATGTGTTCTGTCACTTAGACATACTCTTTTTTTACATAATCTGCCTTATTAACACTGGTTGAAACAGCTTGTTAGCGGCCAGTTCCAGCTTAAAGCGCACTTTATCTGGATGTGCTGCATTCCCGCTGGATTAGAAAGCAGCTCACAACATGCTGGGCCCCTGAAACACATAGATACACTCTCTCTGACACAGCACTATTAGGAGTCATGTTGTGCCCTATTGCCCCACATAGACCTGCTGTGCAGTTGTATCATCCTGAACCAAAAAAAGTGCTGATTTGGCAACATCTCTGAGACGTTTTGAATCCAAATGGTTCTTGTAAAATTATGAAGAATTAGTGAAAAACTCATATTAAATTTTTGAGGTGTATATACTTCATTCTACATTTATTTCACTAAAAAATATGTTGTTGACCCAATGTTTGACATATGGTTAATAAGATTCCATATTTTTTATACAAATGTGCTGCTCTTACCTAATAGCATTGACTTACTGAAATGTTTCTCACTGTTTATAACCTATAATATTTTAATTTTTTTTTTTTTTGCAAGAGTTGAAATTTAAGTAATTATATTTGCTCAAATATTCAGGGTCAGGTTGTATCAGATAACATTTAACCTGGATTGTGTGATCAGTTTACAAAAATACATAACTGAGATCAGCAAAGGTTAGATTTAAAAATGTGCAATTACATCATAGTTACATTGTTAAAAGTTAATATCTCAAGTTTGATTTGTTGTTAAAGTGTTGCAGCTTTAAATTTTTTAAACTTTTCACAATAAGCAACGCTGTTTACCCACGAAAAGCATGTGTGACATATGACAGTTGCTCCACATCTGAAACATTTTGCACTTGGAACTGCTGGTTGGACAAAACAAGCATTCAGAGGATGTCATCTGAGGCTCTGAGAAATTGTGATAGACCTTTCAAAAATTATTTTCTTACACCCTAGTGACAAAGTGAAAATCAATCAGTGATAGTAATTCAATCAGTTGGTAATAATAACATATGAATGTGTCCCCATGTTGAAAAGTTTTAGTCTGCTTCACAAAGTTTACAGGAATTAGGAATAAACACATGTAGGCATTTAAACATGTTGACCTGTTTAAGTGACTCAGTCATCCTGAGGGAAATTAATTCTTTAGAGTGCTGTTTGAGGCCCTGCTGGCTAAGAGGCTGTGGGAAACACAAACACACATACTTTTGTGGGACTTCATATTCTGGCTGTGCAGCTCTGAGTTGGCCCCCTTCCTGTGAGTATGAGTGTGAGTATGTTTCCTGCTGCATGTTGTATCATTGCACAACTCCCTTAGTAAGGAAGGAGAATCTGTTTAACACACACACACACACACACACACACACACTATCACACTAAGTATTGACATTACGCTTGCAGTCGCCTTTAAAGGAT
>JAPZDV010000021.1:6230462-6253022 GCA_029814665.1 Acanthurus lineatus
TGTTGTATCATTTCACAACTCACTTAGTAAGTAATGAGAATCTGTTTAACACACACACACACACACACACACGCACACACACACGCACGCACACATACAGCAGACTCTCGTCACTTGTTCTTATTTCCTGGCTCCCCAGCTGCTCTGATCCTTCCCTCCCCTCTTTCTCTCTTTCCCTCCTCTCCCTGGTCCATTCCAGCTCTTTCCTCTCCTTCCTGCAGTTGTGAGTGTGTTTTTGGGTGAGCGATGTGTTGTTCTGTGGGTTTCGCCAGGTCTCTGGGTCTGGCCTTGCTGCCTTTGGCCCTCTGCTGTATCTTGGCCAACCTGCTGCTGCTGTTTCCAAAGGGAGAAATCACCTACATCCAGCAGGACCGTCTCGCCAGCTACATCTGGTACTTTGGTGGACTAGGAGGAGGAGGACTGCTGGTGGGTCAAAAACTATCACAACACTTAAACTCTGATTAGATATGCTCAGTCACGTGTTTTGTTTTTAGGGTTATATTATGGGTTTTGATTCCAATCCCAGTTTTTTCAAAATCAATATTCTAGCTTAACATCAAACAGCATGTAGTGTGGCTATCAACCTTTTAAAAGCTCAGCTTTAATATCATTGGATAACTTTCCTTTAACTTTATACAATCATAATTTACTTTAACAGTTTTGTTTACCAACTTAAAAAAACATTAGAAGCTTTTACATTTTGAAAAATTTTCTCAGTTATTTTTCAAGCAAATCAATAATCCAAAATATCTTGCTTGTTTGTTTGTGGGAAAAGTTTTAAGACAAAATCCTGACCCATGGTTCAAAACTTGAAACATGATATCTATTATTCCACACGGCACACATTCCATTCCTTCCATCCATTTTGTGCCTCTCAAAGGGGTAAAAGTTTTATTCATTCAAAGTTTAACATCTTTATTTCTCGAGGGTTATTGCTTCTTATTTGGTTGTGCTTTAAGTGTTAAAAGGTAAAAAATATGACATTAAGTTGTTATTTAAGAGAGTAAATAGTCAAATGAAGGTTTAATTACTATAGCTTCTAATTGTATTTCCTCACGTGATGCTATGATTGCAATCAGGGCAATGTGGCATCCCCCTTTTTTTAAATAAATAATCTGATTAGATTATTTTGCCTGGCACAGGAAGTTAAAACAATGTGGAAGGAGTTTAACTGAGGTCACTGTTTCAACGTGGAGGAACTCAGAGGGAAAGTCACATAAACTAAAAGTAACAAGATTCACTTTTCATCCAGAACTAAAACAAGTTATTGTCTCTACAACTTTTGCAACAAATGAAGGCAATTCTTTGACCGTATTTAAGCCATGTGACTCTAAATCGCTCCACTGAGAGAAGCCACATTCACTACTACTACTACCACCTCCCTTCCTCTCTTATTCGGTGGTAAAAGTGACAGTCACTGGTACTTGATGATACAGTTTGTGCTATAGTGTAGACTGAAGACTTTTTTCTTTCTTTTTTATTTATCACATGGGACAGATGACATTTCAGACTCATTTATGCTTTGCTTTCCTTGTCTTTTCTTCCCCATCTGTATGCAGGATAAACTTTTGACTCTCAAAAACTTGATTTTAAACCAAAACTTTTATTGTCAGTTGTTTCCAGTTCAACACCATTCAGCATGAGTGTGTTTGCAGTTGTTCATTGGGAACAATGGAGTGTTGTGTGAACTCACAGTTAATCCGCCTGCTCTGCATGCTGCTGATCTGATGGGTTTATGCTCCAGCTGAGCAGAAAGGAGCTGTTCTTTTAGTTTGGTTTTAAGGGGGAACAGAGGAGAGACTGTGTTTTTCAGACAAGATTAACCTTGTTGACCAGCAGAGTACTTATGTTGGGTACATGAAGCTTTCCCTTTTCGAAAATATTTACAATCTTTTGTACTTTATGCGTAGTTTGTGCAAAGTGAGAGTAAATTGCTGTTCAGATCATCTTGGCTCTTTGCTACAACACGATGCATTTTATATTGAAACAAACTGCAGAAAAAATGGAACACAAGAATTATATAGATGACCAAGCATGTGTGCTTACCCACTAGACTTGGTTTAATAATGTGTTTTTTGATGTTTAAATTAAGGTATTTCTCAGCTACAAATATTTCACTTTCTTATTTACAATAAAAGCAGTTTCTGTTGTCAAAACACACACAAAAAAGCAGGTTTTGACCATTTTTGTGCCATGGTATCTCATTGCTTAAAAGTTAAATTTATGGAGCTGATGAATCAGAAATTAGGGACCAAGCATTTCATAATCATATGAGGATGAAGATCATAGGAATTATTTAAGTCCAGCCAATTATAAGAGGAAGAAGTCGGAGTCTTGCAATGTTCCTTTCACGCTTCCTCCAGATGTTTCACAATGAAAGAGAAATGGAATTGTGGCCCAACCTTCTGCTGAAAGGCTCCCGATGGGAACTGTGGAGAAGGTGTTGAGTTTGAATTGACATTAAACGGCAGGTCATTTGAGAAAGTTATAAAACAGCGAGGCTTCTTGAAGACATGAGGATACATTTAAATCAGAGGATTAAAAAATAAAGACTTCTAGTAAAAGCCTGCTTAAAAATGACCTGCCTCGTGCTTCTGTTGAGGTTAATAATGGCTGTGCTCACTTTTTAGTTATATACACAGTAGTTAATCTGTGTTTTATTAAGTCTGTACATGTTGCATCTGTTATTTGGAGAAAGAGCCTTTCTGCCTACCCTGGGAGCGACGCAGGACTTAGTTAAGTTCGCAGATTCTCATTCATACTCACCTTGCTGTTCTTATTTTTTCCTCTTTGGGCTTTTCTTTGTGGAAATGACAGAATACGAAAGAGTCAAAGAAAAAACTTAACCTCTCTCAGAGAAATCTATTTTAAGCTCCCTCCCTTCCTTTCCCTCGTGCTCCCTTCCTCCTTTCCTTCCTCGCTGTGCACTCCCCTCCGTGTTTTCAGTCTGCTCCTGCCTCTTCTTAAAGATAATGCTTTAAGAAGGACATCCAGGATGTATATGTAATGGTGTCTTTGCTTGTGTGTGTGTGTGTGTGTGAGTGTGTGAAACCTTTTGAACTTCCCCCCCACTGATAGGATGTGATTTAAAGTCCTTGGTGGCTGGGAGAGAGGTGACAGCACAGGACCACTGGAGAGGAAAGAGGAAGGGAGAGATAGTAAATAAGCAGAAAGAATCCTGACATGAACTGATGTAGCATTTCCATTATTTCTCTTTTTTCCTGCAGTGTTTTTGTAGCAAGAGTCTCCTCTGTTACTTTGATGATGAACAACAGTTTTAAAATGTTCACTTATACAACATTTAAGTTTAGGATCCCATTAAATCTGGTTTAATGCCATGTCCAAATAAAGTAGTGTATAGTGCACCATATACATCTTCTGGAATGGGACTTGACATGCTACATACAACGTTAGCACATGCTGTGTTTACAGCACAGCAAGGCGAAAGTGCAGCTGATAATTTGCCAAATACTTCTTAGACTGAAAGTTGAGCCAAGTTTGTTATGTAAAAGCTGAATGAGGCTGAGTCCTAAAATGTCCTAAACTGGGTTGCTAACAGTGAATAAACCTCATCTGATTCAGATAACAGTGTGGTCTTTACAATGACAACACCCTCAGACCAGCCTTTACTTTGTCCCCCACAAGTGTTAAATCTCTTTTTACAAGCCAACATTTGACTCTTGTGTGTGCTGAGGACTCAAGTGTCATGTTGCTTGTATCACCACAGACCACAGACTTGATTACTGCCTTTGTGATGGGATTCTTATGTATGTTTCTGTATGAGTTTTTAAATTTTTTAACAGTGTCAAAATAACTGCTTTTAAAAAGGATGGTGACTGAAATGAGTTGAAGATGATTTGTGTGCACATATGTGGCTTATGAATAAATTTGACTTTATTGCTTAACAGTGGTTGTGATGGTAGAGTTTGTATTAAGTGGAACATTGCATCTTTAATACAAGCTGCTACAGTTACAGCAAATCAGGAGAGAAAGGATCAAAACTGTCAAAACTTATGGTAAAATATGATAATGTAACAGGGCTTTAGCATCTGTTATAGCTATTGTCTTTTTCTTTTTTTTACTCTTTTATTGTGCATATTTCCTCAAGAGATCAAAATGAAAAATTCTGTTATTTAGAAAATCAAAAATGCTCTTCTCTGTGCTTCCAGATGCTGGTCCCAAGTGTGGTCTTCATCACTCTGGGGAAATGTAGCTGCTGCTGGAATGAGAGCCTAATGGTGAGGAACTTAGCAAACTACTCAGTATCTACAGGAAGTACACTTTACCAAGCTAAGTCTGCACCAAAGCTTATCTGACATTTTGGCTAAGGTCCGGGAAAGATGACATTGACTCTGAGCTAATGTTAACATGTTAACATGCTCAACACAATGTGTTAATGCCGGATTAGAACAATAGCATCTGACGTGTTTCATCAGGACAATTTTTTGACTTTATGTTTCCCTTTTTGTGGCAATGCTTTTATGGTTTGTTCATAAGTCTCAGTTGCTGTTTTCCTTTTTCTTAAACCGAAGTATTGTTTTGGTCCCAAAGCTGTCCTTTCACCCCTTAAATCACTTCACAGTGTTCTGTTTTTACCCTTTTTTTGCTCACCACTGTACAGATGTCATTAAGACAGCTGACACTGTGTCCTTATGAGGTGGAATGCTAATGCTAATCCAGCTATGACAAGTTATACAAGGTTCCCATTGTTAGTTCACACTCAGCACAGAAAGCTTGGCCCACACCACTCAAGCTACATACACAGCTGCAGTTGTGTGTGTGTGTGCGTGCGCGTGTGTGTGCGTGTGTGTGTGTGTGTGTGTGCATTTGGCAGCTGCTCTCTGACTATGAAATAGACATGTGAAACAGCTGACATTTTTTCAGGCAGACTGTCTCACACACTTTTACAGAGGCATCCAAATACATGCAGGGTCTTCTCTAAAGTCATTGTGTGTGTCTGTGTTGCTCTCCAGATGTGTGGCTCAGTGTTGGCAGCTGTGGTTGGTCTGGTGGGATCTGGCTACTGCTTTGTCGTATCAGGATTTGCCTTGGTGCAGGGTCCCCAGTGCTTCACCTCTTTAGGATGGTCGTACCCATTTGCAGGCCAGGGGGGCAGGTAGGAAGATACCATCCTGTGTGTGGTTGTACACATGAGAATGTGCCCTTACAGTATGAATGTCCACTAGGGCTACAACTAAGGATTTATACTTACAAATACTCTCATTCAGAAAGCTACAATCAGTGGATTTTTATTAGCCATTATTGATTAAAAGTGATAAATTATTAATCAATAAGAATTTCTCATAGATTAAAGTAAGTCATTTTAGCTATGATTACTTTTGAAAGACAATCAGTATTGGAGGTTTTTTTTTTAAATTTCCAAGTACAGGTCTTGTAGTAATGAACCTAGTAGTTCCTAACACCATAACATCTAACATCTTATCTTTCCATAAGGCTGAAATAGAGGGGATTTTAAAATATGGTGTCCTCATTGAATATGATGCCAACCAAAAGATCAGCCTTGATTCAGCTAAAGCACTTAAGTGTCAACAGTTTTTTGTGTAACAGTATAGCAATACTTTGCTACAACAAACTATAGGTTTGGCATTGACATATATAAATATGGAAAACATAACAGTTCCTTAAAAAAGTAGCCACAACATCACAACTCCTCTCGTAGTGTTTCAGCATAGCACTGTAGGGCTATGGTAGCATACACAGCAGCTGCTTTCCTATCAGAGTTTTGCATTGATCAAGTCTTACTGTGTTTGTGTCTGATTTTTTGCTGATCTCTCTCTCTGTGTTCCAGGTATCTCTTACAACCAGACACTTGGTCACAGTGTCTTCAGCCTCTTCACATTGTAGAGTGGAACGTGACTCTGCTGTGTGTGTTACTGGGTCTTGCTGTGCTGGAGTTCATCCTGTGTCTCTTACAGCTTGGAAACGGTTTAGTCAACGCCGTCTGCCGACCGTGTTGCTATAAGCAGGAGTATAGTCTCAATGTTTAGGTCAACATGTATACGTCCATTCATCTGCAGAGACATAAGAGCATATACACAAATAAAAAATTCACACACTCAACATGTATGCACACACACAAGGCGTTCATGGACACATACATAAGCCGAAGTCTGCACACGAGGCCTTCTTGCGCGACGCTGTGTGTGTGAGTGCAAGTCAGCCTTTTTTCACATGCAGTATCATGGACACCTGACAGCCTTGCAGTGTAACTACTATATTTTCAAGCTTTCTATTTTAACTGTTAAAGTGGCAAAAACGACTTTAGAGTCACTTGTGATAAGTAGTTTTTCTGACAAGTCTCAAGATTTCAAAAGAAACAGGTCACTAGTCCATAACAATGTGGACATGTGAGAGGGTCTGAATATTCATAAAAACAGAGAAAAATAATGCTGTTTACTTTTTACCTTGTGAAAGGAGGTTTTACAGACCAACATGTACAAACAATAAAGAGCATCCTTTATAATAATAGAAATATACTGGATAGTAAGTTTTACAGAAGTAATTATGCAGTTGTCACCCAAGAGTGTCTAAATCATAGTGAACAGAAACATTCAATTTCCCCATTTCCTTTTTAAAAAGGATAAATAACTGTGTTTTTTCATTGACTGACAATTGTTTACTTGTTTCATGCAATCTGAGTTTTATTTGTAATCTGTATTTCAAATGTTTTTTCCATTAACAGATAATACAGCTATTCAAATCAATGTCATTACACTGGTATTCTTACTGTAAGTTGGCAGCCAAATTTTGTTTGATAATGTCAGAAACGGAAATTTCATCAGCATCTTGGCTGACATGATTATCTTGATGCACCAGAGAGTGTTGTCTTTCAGTTGTATTCTTGTGGTTCCAGCTGTTGAATCACTGATAAGCAGATTTGTGTGTGTATTTGTATGTGTGTGTCTGTGAGTGTGTGTGTGTGTTTGTACACTTATTTTTATTTTCAATACATTTTGTTGTAAATTGTTTTCTTTGCGTCTTTCTGATGCTAGATCAGTGTTAACGGACATTTTATATTTTAGTGCCATATTTTTATAATGTATGTTTGTTTGTGCTGCCTTAAATAAAACAAACTATTTCCATTTTAATGCATCCAGAGAGTCATTAGGTAAACACCAAACAGAATCAAGTTCATTGTCAGGACATTTTTCAGGACATTTTGCAATTATGCTAACGTCAGTTTGTTTGTGTCTGCTCATGCATGCAGCCTGCTCTGTGTGTTGTAATCAATTCCCGGACTAAAGTTTCTGTCCTGGAGTTTCCAGAGTTTCCCTTTATTGATTCGCATCAGGACCCAAACTGAGCAAATGGGACCTCTGGCCCCAGGAGGCCATACTCATGCCCATTAGGTAAAGTGCTATTAACCACTTAATGCACCAAAAAACCCCCCCAAAACAACACAAAACCAAAAAACAAAGCAGACCCATTTCTGCCTGAGTAGAAATGCTCTGGTATCAACATGGTTTCACTCTAAAGAGTGAAGCTCAAAGCACCTCTAGCTTGTAATGTCACAGCCTTAGTGGCTGTCCAAATGCAAACACTAACTCTGTACTGATAAGTCTGTATGTAGCTTGCACAGTTAGGTTTAAATCTTATATTTTAGGAAGGAACACAGACTTCTCCCTATTTAATAAAGAAATGTAAGACACCTCTCCAACTTTTTGAATTTTACACAGATTCAAGTCAATTTAGTCAAAGACTGACACTTCAGGGGACATAAACATAAAAAGCTTAAAAAAAATAAACATAGAAAAAACACACATTGTAGCTTGAAAGTTGAATGAATTGGCCCTAATTGTCATTAGAGGTAGATTGATTCGATTTAACTCAGTGTTAAAATGATTTAACAAGTTAGCTTGGTTAGACTGATTTGAACTGATTTGTTCAATCAGTTCAAATAGGTGTGTTTTTGGACATTAGACAGCTGAATCAAAAGTCCAAGTGCTTTCAACATTGGCCAACATAACTACAATAGATTTCTAGCAGCATTTTTATTATCATAAAAGAAAAAAATAGATCTGTTATTTCAACCAAAACAATAATCCTTATGACATTTGATGTTGATGTGACTTAAATTAGATCTCTTTACAATAATTTTGGACAATTAAATGTGAACAATAGTGAAACATTTTTTGTTGTTGTGCAAGTTCAAAGTTTTTTGTTGCATACAAAGGTTGGTTAAACCCCATCTATTGGTCAGTGACCCCCTTTACCCCGTTTGGCTGTTCTCAGCTGCCAGTCAGCTGAGGGGGTATAAAGACACAGGGAGGGTCTAAAGTCTCTCAGACTGACTGAGAACATACTTGTGGTTGTTGTGCTTTATCTTTAAAATGCATCGATTTGGATTATGTGGAGCGTTGCTGCTGTGTTGTGCAGCAGTATGTGTGTCTGGGATAAGGAGAGAGTACTTTCTCAGGATAGAGGAGGTCTCTTGGAACTATGCCCCAAGTGGGACAAACGTCATTCAAAATCGCACCCTGCAGGATGATGAGTGAGTACAAGCACAGCACGTTGCCTTGATTATGACGGAGTCAGTCAGTCAGCCTAAACACTCAAGGAGTTCATCCAAAATACTGCAGCTTTGGTACAAAAAAAGTTGGCCTCACTTTAAATCTTAAATGTGTGCACCAACTTTAGAGAAACAGAGTTTCTACAGACAGTAATGTGTTTTTCTATTTAAAATGTTCTACTAAATCAGTTACTCATGTTTCATTAGATTTTTTATATTATTATTACAGTTGTTGTTATTATAAAAAATGCTGATTTATACTCAGATGAGCTTGTTCCAGGATCTTGGTAATGTGTAATTATTGCTAGTTTACTAGGATTTTTAATATAACTGAGCTTTCATTAACAAAACTTGTTTAATGTGGGTTTTCAGCTATATCAAGCCAAAATGTCTGCTGTAAGAGGATCAAATATTTAACCAACTCTGGGTTTTTAAAATACTTGAACTGTCCTCCTGTTTTCCATAGAGAAGCTTCAGTCTTTTTAAAGAAAGAACCGCAGCGAATCGGCCCTACCTATAAAAAGGCTGTGTACAAGCAGTACAGTGATGCCACCTACAGGACAGAGTTGAAAAAGCCAGACTGGTTGGGGTATATGGGACCCTTTTTGATGGCTGAGCAGGGAGACACAGTGATCGTCCACCTGAAGAACTCAGCATCCAGACCTTACAGCATCCACCCACATGGACTCAACTACAGCAAGGGCAATGAGGGTGAGGATGAAGACCTGACCACAGATCAGTGCTTTGACAGACTGAACAGACTGATGGATGGCTTCTTGTTTGTGTGTTTGTATCTGTCTCTTCAGGAGCTCTGTACCCAGACGGCACTGGTCCAGAGCTGAAGCGTGATGACTCCGTGGCCCCTGGTGCCATGGTGATGTATGAGTGGACCCTCGCAGACAGCCACAGCCCGACAGCAGACGACAGTAACTGCATGACCAGATTCTACCACTCCCATGTCTTCCCCCCAAGAGACATCAACTCTGGACTGATAGGACCCCTCATCGTCTGTAAGAGAGGTACCAGAACATTTTAATAGTATCCAGTAACGCAACTAAGTGCTTGTATTGTTTTACTCTGTTGTAATACAATTTTGAAGTACTTATACTTTACTTTGATTTCCCTTTTAAGTCAGTTTTCTACTTACTTCTACTTTATCACATATCACATAAAAAAAACATAATGAGAATTTTTTTCTTTGCAACAATAAGTATTCATGACCAAGTCCTATCCCCTTTAAACCTGTGTGAAGAGCTCAGAGAAACAATAATGTATAACATAACAGTTATGTGAAGTTATAAAAATGTTTCCAACTTTGGCGTAAAATAGTCTTTTCATGTACAGCCCTATACATGAAAAAGAAATAGTAACAAGATAAAACAAGTTTTAAGTTCTTCCTCACTCCTCTGCAGGAACCCTAGACCTGCATGGAGACAGGACAGGGGACTATTCGTACGCTCTGCTGTTCATGGTGTCGGATGAGAACTTCAGCTGGTACCTTGATGACAACATCAGGACATATATAACAAATCCTGCCAGAGGCCTGAAGGAGGACGAAGATTTTATTGAGAGCAACAAAATGCATGGTGAGCATCCAGACATGCATCTACATGCACATACTCATACAGAACACATACATACACTTACTCATACACATTCACATATACATCTCTTTACACATACACACACACTGAAAATACAAATACCTTGAACTCTTTAACCCTGAGTGTGGATTGCAGGAATAAATGGCTACCTGTATGGTAACCTACCTGGACTGAGCATGTGCCAAGGCAACAAAATCAACTGGCATCTAATTGGCTTGGGAAATGAGGTGATGCTTATGTTATTATTACCACTAACCAGAATATCTGATGGTACAGTGATTCTTTTTAATAAGTTTTTTTTTCCATCTTTAATGTCTCATGTTTTAGGAATTTCTTGTTTTTATCAAGATTTAAATGAACCTCTTGTAAAACATATTTCCTGCATTGTATAAGAGTCTCTGTTAAAGAATGTGAATTTGCAAAATACAAAAAAATACAAATAGGCTCTTGCATCATTGTCTGTTTTGCCTTTTTGAGTACATTTAGAAAAGTCATAGTGGTTTTGGAAAGCTTTGTTAGGCCTTGATATTGAAATTATGCTAACATATGATGAATTTACCATCAGGTACTTGTTAATATTGATTGTTGAGTTTTCACAGTGTTTCCCATCACATTCTTTTTTGGGATATATTTAAGTTTGTTGCTGCTCTTCCAACAGTGTTCATCATAATGTCTTGTTAGCTATGGCCACCTGGTCTGAACCTGGTTTGAATATCATCTATCCACAGGTGGACATGCATTCAGTTCATTTCCATGGCCAGATCCTGACCATACAGAACCACCATACAGACACAGTCAGTCTTTTCCCTGCTTCCAGCGCTACAGCCGAAATGGTGGCTGACAACGTCGGCCACTGGCTGCTGACCTGCACAGTCAATGACCATTTGATGGGTGAGCATGCATCCTTCATTCTTAGTATAAGGCTGATCATTTCACAAAGATCCTTTAGCTTGATTCAGGCAAAACATTCTTTGTCACTGGATAATTATTTTATGTGTGAAGTATTGTGTTTGTTTGATGGTTTTGTGCAGCTGGGATGCAGGCTATATTTGAGATCAAGAAGTGTTTCCCCAACGTCCATAAACCGCGACCACATGGTGAGGTTAGACAGTACTTCATTGCTGCTGAGGAAGAAGTCTGGGATTATGCTCCTACGCTACCTACTGATGGGTTGGTTGCTGTATAGACACACGCACATCTTTTCACAGAAATGGCCAGTCTTGATGTTTCTGAAAGAGATCTGTTGTGTAAATTATGTGTACTTGTGTATGTGTGTGCGTGTAGTGAAGCAGAAAAGTTTGTAACCAGAGGTCGAAACCGTATTGGCAGCCGCTATAAGAAGGTCCGTTATGTGGAATACACTGATAATACCTTCCTGACAAAGATGCTGCGAAGTCCAGAGGAGCAACACCTTGGAATTCTGGGTAAACCAGACTGGGTTGGGGTCCGTAGCACTATATCAAAGCCAAACACAGTGGTGGAAAAAAATACTGAATCCTTTATTTAGATAAAAGTACTAATATCACACTGTAAGAATTCTTTATAACAATTAAAGTCTCACCCGACACAGAGTAACATTACGATCACATAAAACAAAATGAAGCCAGTGCGGTTGGTCTAAGTACTAAATTATTACTAATCCAACAACTCTGTGTGCTTGTGTGTTTGTGTCCATTCATGTCTCCAGGTCCTGTGTTGCGAGCACAAGAAAGGGACACAATCAGGGTGGTGTTCAAGAACAAGGCCAGCCGGCCCTACAGTATACAACCACACGGTGTTCAGTACAGTGTGGAACAGGATGGGACAGTCTATCACAATGAACTCGAAGGTTAATAAATACACTTAGACATGGTTTGTGTTTTAGTTAGTTTGATTTGATTTTTCATAAAGAACTACCTTATTCTTTTTTATGTCTCCATCTTTCATCCTCTGCACTTCCTGTGCTCAGAGTCCTACACAGCAAAGAAGCTTAGAGAGCTTCGGAGGGAACAGAGTGAGTTAAAGCCTGTATTACAACACCAATTTTAAAGTTAGCAAACACAAACTAAAATCTTCTTATCATAATAATCCTCCTTCTTTGTATAAATGTGTGTGTGTGTTCAGGAGTGGTGACCCCACCCCCAGCTGCTCTGGTCAGACCTGGGACGATGCACACCTATGAGTGGACGGTGCCAGTGGATGCTGGTCCAGTCCAGGGGGAGGCTGACTGTCTGACCTATCTGTACTACTCTGGAGTGGACCCTGTCAAGGACACCAGCTCCGGACTGGTTGGCCCACTGCTCGTCTGTCGACCTGGATCTCTGAAGAAAGGAGTGCAGGTGGGAAGAGAGTGAAACTTTACATTATGTGTTAGGATGGGTCACATTTCATTAAATCTAAGATTATCAGTTGTGAGCGTTCGGGATATTTGCAGTCTATTTCTATATGTTTATATCTGGTTTGTGGCAGTATAGTTGAACACAAACAGTGATATCAGAAAAACACTGTTAGAATTATTTTGTCCCCTTTTTTCTTCATGTAGAAGAACTATGACAAAGAGTTTCACCTCATGGCCACAGTGTTTGATGAGAACCTGAGCTGGTATCTAGATGACAACATAAAGACCTTCACTACTGCCCCCACCACTGTTAACAAGGAGGATGAGGGCTTCGTGGAAAGCAACAAGATGCACGGTGTGTATATGACACACATTCATACACTGATCACGAGGAGTCACAGATATTCACACACTTAGGATGTAAAGTCTCCATGATCAGGAATAGGAAGCATTTTTCCCTGAATAGTTTCATCAATTCTGAGATATTCACTGTATTTTTTAAATCTGTGGCTCTTTCTCTAGCCATCAATGGCTTTGTGTACAGGAACCTCCCCGGCCTGACCATGTGTAAGGGGGATAAGGTGACATGGCACCTGTCAGGACTGGGTACAGAGCAGGACATCAACAGCCTTTACTTCCAGGGAAACCGCTTCATTTACCGCCAGAACAGACGAGACTCCATCAGCGTCTTCCCTCACATCTCACACACTGTCACAATGGAGCCAGACAGCATGGGTATGCCACTATCGCACTCACTCACACACACACTCACATGATTGTAATCCCAGAGATAAAATTATGAGCAAGAAAAGAAAAAAAAAATCAGGATATAATAAGCAGATAATGTGTTTTTATGTGACCCAAGCATATCAAAATATGGAGCATGGGCAGAGCAAATCTTGCAAAAGAATTGAGAAAACCGAACCATTAAGTTTAGTTGGTTTATTGGAGACATTAAAAAATAAAAAATATCTTGTACGTAATATAATGTTTGTTTCTGATCTTTCCAAATAATGCCATCTGTTTTTTAAGAACAAGATGGGGATTCATTTTTTTAAATGAAGGAATAAAAGAAAAAAGAGACTAAAAAAGCCAGTCATATGACCAAATAAATGAAAAACAACATGTCTACTGGTCCTATCTCCCAAAACAGATAGACATGGCCCTTTTATATTTCAGCAAGGTCTACCTGCTCAGGGACTGCAGATGGAAATTTAACAATGAGTAAATCGGGTACAGTCTTTTCTGTTTGTATTCGGTTAAACTCTTTTGTACACAGTCCCTGACATGAGGATAAAGGCTGAAAAGGAAGGACAAGAAGATAATAACAAAAGCCCAGAAAGAATGGGTGTCCTCCTGTCCCTTACCTTTGTCCTTGAAGACAAAGTGATTTTTCTCCCTCCAATCCTCCCTGCCACCTTACTGTGAGTTTTACCCTAAAAATACAAAGCTTAGGACAGACTAAATGACTGTGGTGTGTCCTTGCTTTCTGCAAAGCCTTATGACTCAAACTAGTCCTCATGAACACTGAATATGTTAAAGCACCGGCACACACATACACAAAAACTCACCGATGGGCACATTAAAGTAACGTTGGATTTTATATATTTCTGAATGTCAAGTATTTTGGATTTTTGACTTTATGTGCATACCAGTAGAATTGCGATATTCATAAAAACAGTTCAGAAGTGAAATAAAATAAAACAAAAGTCACATGTGACTCGCAAAGCTTAATACTTTTTTGCCTCTAGGAAACACTTTGGTCCAGACTTTTAATATCTTTCAGTTCCGTCCAAATATACTACAGATGTACATATGTTCAATCAGATACAGAGCCACTTTTAAATCTGGCACGTCTTGTGTATTTCTCTAGTTTCTATGAAGTACATTTGTGTTTCAGGTCAGTTTGAAGTGGTGTCACCAACAGTGAACAATTATCGAGGCGGCATGAGAGCCAACTACACGGTGCAGAAGTGCAGCCTTCTTCAACGTCAGGGCGAGATTATGCTCCGTTCAAAAACCTACTATATCGCTGCCGTGGAAACAGACTGGGATTATTCACCAAATCGCACCTGGGAGACTGAGATGTTCCGCGGTCAGGAAAGGTAACACACCACCTGTACTCATATGGTATGGACCCTGAAGAGTAAGACTTAGCTGATTTACCTGTCAGCTAATAGAGCATGTTGGCTTTTTTTTTTTTATAAGTAATATACAGAACATGCTGCTTCAGCTGTAAATACTCACTAGAGCACCAAATGTAGTTTTTAAGAAGGAATTAAAGGCCTTGTGGCTGAGAGCCACGAACAATGTTAAGAAATCTTGTAAGTATTGTGAGATTAAAAACAAATATTATAATGCATTTCCATCTGAGTTCAAAAGCTGAAATTTAGCTAAATCATTTAAAAAAATGGCACTTGGCTAAGGCTTAAAGCTAATGCAACAAACAGCAGTGACACAGACTTCATAAACTACATGAAGCATGTCACGAAAGTGTTGGCTGAAGGGAGGAAAAATAGTGGCAGTCAAAAACATCAAGTCTGTGTGGAGCAACATGGAGACACTTTTTTTTTAAAAACTTTCTATTATAAAGTAAATGTTGATTGCAAAATGTAAAGGTTACAGAACAGTGAAACAGTGGTGAACAAAAATGTTTGAGTTCAGTGATTAGATTGGTTCCCTGTAAGCCTTGATTTTCCTGTGCATTTACTCGAGTTAGTGAGGTGGATTGACTCAGTCCGCTTTATGGACTTTTCCTTACTAGAATCAATGGACCAAAAATAAATTAAAACCATCTATGTTGTGTAGTTTCTCAAATTATGTATGAACATGAAATTACTTGACCAACCATAACCAACAGAGTTATTTTCTCTCAACAAACGCTAAAGGAAGTCTATTTGCTTTCACGTCTCGTTTATGAACTGAATGAATTATTAAACTCATTTTTTTTTAACTCATGTTTTCATCACCTCCGTCTTCCGCACCCACCCCGACACCTGCTGTAATTAGTGTTGTGCAATCATCTCTCACAGCAATTTGGAAGCAGAAACTGAGTAAAAGTGTGTGATCTGGTTGTCTTTGCAGCAGCTGCACCGACACTGAAACCACTTGGAAAAGCTAAAGGGAAAAGATCACAAGTTGTATGTTTCTTGTTTTTTATTATGCTATATATTCCTGCAGTGGTTCAACTGCACTTAAATGGAAAATTAGTGCCATGAACTGTTCATCTTCCCCATCAAACTAAGATGCACAAAATGGTTATGAATGGAAATGTGCATAAATTACATCTTGTGCCAGTTGGCCAGTTTTTCTCAAAATTTAATGTTTTGTATTTTTTATTCTAATGACAAACACAGATTCATGCACAAACATATTTAAATGCAAATTAAGGGGTTTGCTCAAACACCTCGAACGTGGTGGTTAATCCAGAGTGAAACCAAACACAACATTGAAAACACACACCAGCCCTCAACTATTCCTCTGCAAAATAAGTCTATCTGTCTTCCTTCTTCTGCAGTCCTGCTACTATCTTCTTGGACAAGCAGGGTGGATTTATAGGCTCCCGTTACAAGAAAGTGGTCTACCGCCAGTACACCAATGACAAGTTCACCAAGCAAGTTGAAAGAACAGCTGATATGGAACACCTCGGCATTATGGGTAAGCTTTCATGTCAGCAGAAATGTACAAACTGTGATTGCTAAGATAAGCTACTAAACATTCTCTGTATGAAACATTATGGACTGATTTGTGATTGACCAAGCTTTTTGTTGAGCTTCACTGCTCTTGGTGATTAGAACACTTCCCTTACTCTCAGGTCCGATGATTCACGCTGATGTGGGAGACAAGGTGAAGGTGGTTTTTAAAAACATGGCTTCCAGGCCTTATTCTATCCACGCCCATGGAGTCAAGACAGAAACCCCTGATGTTCACCACACCCAACCAGGTACAGATAAGCAGAACATCACTTGACAGGAAGGAAGGTTATTATACAACATGAAAATAGAAATCTCATAATGTTTCTTTTTAATTGTGGATTAATTCAATTATTATTGTGTAATAAATTCACAGCTTGTGTGGTTTAGTTTTCTGCCTTTGCATTAGTTGGCATCAGGATGATGTGTCCCACGCAGCTCAACTACACTTTGTGTAACATTAGTTTTTTTTATAGGATTCAAAGCTCTTAATAAAATTACATTATGATTCCCAGGTGAGACTCACAACTACTACTGGTATGTTACAAAGAACACAGGACCAACTGCAGAGCAAGAGGAGTGCTCTGTGTCAGCGTACTACTCCACTGTTGATGTTGTCAAGGTATGCTAATCTACAAAAACATATACACACCCCACACACACTCAAGCATTCAAAAACTACTGTCTTCTTGCCTGCCAGGACCTGTACAGTGGCCTGATTGGTCCATTGGTGATCTGTCGCCGAAGCTGGGGCAGGTGAGTGTTTCTACACCTTTGCAACATTAATACTGAACATTTCAAATGAGCTGATGTTGGTTATGTAGTGTTTACATCGTGTGATTTCTAGTGCAGGTAGATGATATCTTTGTGTATGCCATCACACAACAAATATACTATATTTCTTATGTAAAATCTTATAAATTTCTTACAGGACTTTAGGTATTAAGAAGGAAGTTGAAGAATTTGCACTGCTTTTCCTGGTTTTTGATGAGAATGAGAGCTGGTGAGTGAAAAGTGTGGATAAAAAAATCTAATCCACTGACTGATCTGTCTGTACTCTTCATGAGGCACTTTGAGTGAAAATGTTGACAGTTAAGTGCACAACTAGTGTCTATTATAAAATTAACACTGTCCCACATCATGCCTTAACCCATTTTTTAACATCAGGCAAATATATATTCTTCTTGTGCCTCATTTATCCAGTCTATTTATATAACAGAACGATTTTGCCTTCATGATTCTGTACATGTACACTGTGTTAAGCTTTATCTTTTTGCATCGGTCAGGAAAAAAAGCTGCTGTGCATTTATTGTTTTGGCAATATTTGCAAGTTATTATGGCTGTCATTATCCCAGGTATCTGGATGAAAATATCAGGACTCACATTAGGAACCCTCGCACCAACTTAAAGGATGAAGAAGACTTTATAGAGAGCAACAAGATGCACGGTGAGATAAACATGCGCACTAATTAAACTGAATCATTTTTACAGATATTTCTTGCCTCATCTGAAGGAATCCTCGCTCTTTCCTATATATGTATGTGTTTGTATTTCTTTCAGCAATCAATGGTTATATGTATGCAAATTTGAATGGGCTAAACATGTTGGTGGGTGATAAGGTGTACTGGTACCTGATGGGAATGGGCAATGATGTGGACATACACACTGCACACTGGCATGGACACAGTGTGGAATATAAGGTACATAAAACATACAAACAGGCCAATCTGCCTACACAGTAACACACTGTAACACACTGTAAAAACAAGCTCTGGTAGTCACAAATACCAACTCTTTTCTCTTCAGCTGGGTGGAGGTCCTCATCGTACTGATGTGTATGAGCTGTTTCCAGCAACCTTCCAGGTAAAACCTCAAGACGTTATGACCTTGCTTTAAATTGATTGACTAATTAGATTTTTTCTTTTGCAGTATTTAAGGGTCTGCATGCTGATTTTTTTATCAGCAGAAACAGTAAAATTGTTAAAGATTAACTTTTAATCAATTTGTAATACTTTTACAAACAAAAAAGAAACAGGAAGCAACTGATGCGCACACATGCAAACATGAAAAATATCATCAAATGTTCCATGTAAAATCTAGCAGAATGAGAATATTTGTATCTGTTAGAGGAAAACTAAACTGTCTCTGACTTGACAGTTATGTAAAACATGAATTCAAATAAAACTTGTGATGAGTGAATCATGTGGTGGTTTCTCTCTATTTCCTCTGCAGACAGTAAAGATGCGTCCTCAGTATCCTGGTACCTGGCTGTTGCACTGTCACGTGACTGACCACATTAAAGGAGGCATGGAGGCCATGTATACTGTTACTGAGAAAGGTAAGGGCACATATTGAGCAGGAAAACAAATTCAGAGAAATAATAGTGATGGATTATAATAAGTTGTTTCTCTTCCACAGCAAAGAAAAGGGGAATCTTTGGTTAAACAGCTGAGGAAAATGAGTTTCAAAGGAAAGCAACAGACACTGGATAAACTTTAACTTCTGCATCCTAATTCACTGAACTCTCTGTCTTTGCAAAACTGAGAAGATTATAGCTTAGAATAACACATCACAACTTAAGGTTCATTTTATATTAAAATATACATTTTTACAACTATCTGACTGCTTTGATATTTTAACATTGAAGATTTACTGTGAAACTACTGAACAAAAATAAAGAAAACCCTGAGTATTAACAGCTTTTTATGACTCTTACATGTGGCTGCAGTAAGAGTGGTTAGGCAGCAGGTGGCACTAAAGTCGTATGGTGTCATTGTCTGCATGGCTGCTGGATTTTCAAGACACAAAAATCATTGGTCACACATGGGAACATTGTTGTTTGAACCCGTGAGGTCTAAAGTGGAAATACATGGTTGCAGAAATCATTTCCTGTTGGAGAGCCTCATTTATGACTGTTAGACAAGGAAACAATCAAGCTTTTCTGGCCCAGATCCCTTTAATGAGATACCCAGTTGAAAACTTACATTAACCTAAATTCTGATTAAATATATTTGACACATTACAGTAACATGTGTAGTCTTTAAAATTTAGCACACCATATTTCCATAGGAACTCTGAGCCAAAAAATGAAGGTCTTGAACAATATAATAAATATTAATACAAGTCTGGATCAATCCCAATGCTTAAAATCAGTTTAGTGAAGACTGGATTACTGCCCATGGGCACCAATAAAACCCCCCTAATTCACTAATGTCAGTTGGTTTGTGTAGTTTGGAAAACTTGCACATCTAGTAGAGTGTAATATCAGCTAAAATAGCACATATTTTCCTCAGGCACTGTCTTGGTGGTGAAAGGTGCTGAATCTATTTATCTTACTCTGACATAAGCGAAGGTTCAATTTTATACCAGTAGGTGGCAGAATGATCACTTTTTAATGGACTCAGGAGTTAAGCAGTAGTAGCCGTCTGTGAACAGTTCATTACAGTCACAGATCAGAGCCAGGAAGCTCAAATGTCACTGACTCCTGTGTCTCCCTGTAGGTGATGGACTGTTTCTGTCTCTTGGGTGTGATTGTCCGACTTTCAACAGACATGTACACACTACCAGCAATACTGTCAATGAACTGAGTAGATGCAGGGCTGGCCAACATGTTTAAATGAAATCAGGGAAGAATTTAAATGTAGACCTTATCCTGAGTAGGAAAGTTGAAATCTCTTTTGTTGCTGCTGAACTGAAAATACCTCTATTCTTCCTGCTGGTGTTACTGTGGACAAGACATTCACAATCACCTCAGACACAATGACTTTCAGGATTTCAAGACAGAGCAGCTATGACTCTGAGACTGTCTGTGTCCCAAGAAAGGACCTTCTGAGGGTGAATGGGGTCCACAAGTACTGATGAGAGTCTGCTTCAATCACACATGCCATTGGTCATATCCTACAAGTCCTGTTAGCTCTTATGTGATAAATAACAAGAATGAACAGTTTAGTATTCTGTTAAAAACGACATGGTAGGTGCAGTGAGTCACATTACATATATTAAAGTCAGACAAAAGCCTCAAATCATTTTGAGAAAAAAAAATCAGGCTTGTGAGGAGCGACTTTATTCTGATTTTGCCCTTTTTAATTTTTTAAACGGGAGCTGAGATCTTGAGGGTCACAAATCAAACACACACACCCACACAGACAGCCGCACCCACCCACCCATACACACTCACGCACATGCACGTGCACACACACACACACACACACACACAGTACCGGGTGCACATCGGTGTCTCAGCAGTCACCTGTACTCCTCCATTAGTTGGCAAGTAAAAGGAGTTTAAAAGATTCAGACCATGAAATGTGACCAATAATGCCACTTCTGATCTAAACCTGTGCTGAATATCAATGATGTGCCAACAGCTCGGTAACATTCAAACAGTGAAACTTTTCTTGACTCTCACTCTCACATGTGGTGGCTTCACCTGAGTCTTACTGCTATTTCAAAATGTTGTGTATCTCTTCTTAGATGCTGTGTTAGTCAATTAAAAGATGGAGGTCAGTTTCTTACGTGACAAAATAAAAAGTATGGAGGCAATGCTGGCAGCATGTAAAGCCTTCATGTAGATACACTCCAGCAAACAAAACTGTCAAGGATTAAAAGTGGACAACTTGGTCATTCTTTGAACCTCTAAAACGGTAACAATAACTAAACTTGGTTTGAGGAAGTCACCAGAGAAAACACCATATGGCTACCCAAGTAAATTTAGTTTATCACCTGAGCTGTGGCCATGTTAAAACACCTTAGACTGAGCCTATAAATGCATATGTAGACTCAGCTCTCAGGTGTTCATTCAACCCAAGTGTTTGGTATAAATGAAAAAACTCAATCTGGATACGACAGCTTTTGCAACTTGAAATATTCACAGCAAAAAAACATCATTACTAAATGAAAATGGGGGTTAATCCTGCCCTACATGCAAAACAGGCTTATTAGCTTTAAATAGGCTACATTGAGGTCCAAACCACCTCCACATTAGAGGGGCGTGAAAAGACAATTAAGGTAGTCAAGTTTAACATTTAACATTTAATCTTTGCACCACATCAAGTACATCTTATTTAAACTACTGGTATTGTTATTGTTAAGAAAAAAATTAAAATACCAAACACAAAAAAAACCACAAGACTTTCTTTTTTAATATAAATGGTTATAAAGGGGAGTGGACCTTAAAAACAAAAACAACAACAACAAAAATGTTTTAACAGCAAAGCAAATAAAAATTTACAGCGATCTAACTATTATGTAATCAGGCCAATCATGATTTTATTTAAATTTTTTTATAGATTTTTTTTAAAAACACACCTCTGAACTGCATACAAATACAAAAGTACACAAAATATGTAAAAGTTCTGCAAATTTAAACTCTGCATTCAAAACAGGGCTTTGCTTAATATGTTATTTTGTTCTCAATTGAAACACACACACACCAACATCATATATATCCACTTTTTCAGAACTAAATGAACACTAATGTGCTCTGTGTAAACAGAAAGACAAACACTGAAATGAATGCAGAAGTGAAGTATTTTGCCAGCTAGGAAAGAACATCACTTTTTTTTGCAACCATTAACCGGCACAGCATCGTCCATCACCATGCTACCCTTGGACCCTGCAACACTGCCCACCTCATCACATCCCTGGACACACACTACACAACATTCTCATTCCACGTGACCAGATAGATGGCTCAGAGCAGCTCAGGTAAATTTTCATCTGGGACAGCGTAAATTTCCACCATGCTGCTCTGTTCTGCAACTGGTTCACTGACCACCCACACCTCTCAGTAGTTTATCTCCCACTGTATTTTCCATTTCTCAGTAAAAAGAAGTTTATATCTGCCTGGAGAAGGAAGGTCTATGACCGCAATCCCTGCACAAATATACCTCGTCCTTTGAGGGCTGGATCTGCAATGTGAGGCAAAACATCCCACGGTGCTGGGTCAGGGACAACATGGCTGGCAATTTTGATGAGGTGCTGAGGTCAGGAACAAACAGAAAAATGAATGTATGCAATGTTTTTTTTAATAATTTGTTGTGTTGTATATTTTTATACTTGTTGTATAACCTTTTATACATCCAGCTGTGTATTTAGGATTTGTAATACAATGTACAATATTTTTGGGAAAATATAAAAACATGTTTTTGTTTATCATATGTATTTGTATTAGGGCTGTCAGTCGATTGAATTTTTTTTATCGTGATTAATCGCATTAGTGTCCTGAGTTAACGTGCAATTAATCGCAAATTAATTGCAAATTTTTACTCGGCTCTATGTGTAACTTAACAAGATATTTATTGTGTTTCTTATACTCTAAGATAAATTTGAGAGCACAATAATAATTCCTTGGCCATCATGTGGTATTTAAGACTGGACATGCTACTGTGGTAACTTAGTTTACATTTACATTAAACA
>JAPZDV010000021.1:6253122-6311498 GCA_029814665.1 Acanthurus lineatus
GTTAATTTGCAATTAATCGCAAATTAATTGCAAATTTTTACTAGGCTCTATGTGTAACTTAACAAGATATTTATTGTGTTTATTATACTCTAAGATAAATTTGAGAGCACAATAATAATTCCTTGGCCATCATGTGGTATTTAAGACTGGACATGCTCCGGTGGTAACTTAGTTTACATTTACAATAAACACAAATTACTTCTTTTTTGACCAGAAAACCATTGGGCAAAACTGTAGAGCTAAACTTTCCATTTAAAAGTCCCTTTTCTGTATTCATTTCAGCTTTGTAACCGTTTGCAATGTTATTTTAAAGCCACTTCCTGAAACTACGGGAGCTGGCAAGGCACAGACCGTGCGTGCGTTAACCGTGTGTTAAAAAAATTAGTGCCGTTAAAAGGAGTTTGAGTTAATGCGTTATTAACGCGTTAACTTCGACAGCCCTAATTTGTATTTTGTATATTTAAATAAAAAGCATAGCGCATAATCAACACATTACTATCAATAGTAAGTGTAACACTGACCATGCATGATTCCCAGGCGTGATTCTCTTGTTATCAGTGTTTTCCATAGTGCTTGTGCTAACCTTGCTAACAGTACTTTTAAAATGTTTACACATACATAAACAATTTCTTCTTTTGTACTATATTTAGGAGGAACAGAGCTGTCACTACAGAACCCAACACTCCCCTGTCACAGTCCCAACAGTCTCAATGTTGCAGGTTTTAGACAAGATTTACACATACAGGTAAAATACTGGTAACTTTTTTCTAATCGGCTGACATGGTTTTAGGGTTGGGGTCAAATCAATGTTTGCTGGCAAGGCATGATCATAATAGCACTTCCATCATTTCCATTTTTTTTTATAGACATTAGTTTAAACAACAAGAAAGGAAAAAATTGTGGTTTAAAAAAATACCCATGTCTGTGCAGGCTACACCTTAAAGCGCCAGAGGCAGCTCTTTCATCAGTTTATACGGAGTTGCAGCGTCAACTGAGCCAAAAAGTGAGACAGACTCCTGGCCAATGGGAGAACAGGATGTGGGCAACTCTAATATGCTAAAACCAATGTAACCTACCCAAATACCTGTGACTCTGACTGAACTAGTACAAGGTGCTACTTAAACTCAGAAATCAGAAAGTAATTCAGAGCTTTTATTCTGCATTTTAAATGTACGCAATCAGCTCTTATGAGGGCTCATTATGTGCACGTTATGGTTCATCTGTGCATCTGCTTTTGAGTAATTACATTTCATACAGATGTCTCCATGGTGTTTGGTAGTGGGAGGCTTTCTGATGTAGACTGCCTAGTTTCCGGCCCTGAATGAGCCCTGCTGTACTGCTTAAACAAAGGCTTGTTCTGGCTCTGCCTGGTCAGAGGGCCTATTAGGACTGATCGCCTGCAACATCAGCATGTTGGAAGCAGATGGCCGGTGGTGCCTGCAGTTGTATCTCTCTCCCACTTCTGACTCTCTGGGTAGATCCAACATACGCTTAATTAATGATTTGATAACTACAGAGGCTTTAAAAGAAGCATGGAGACAAGCATAAATTTCAAATTTAAGAACTAAACTGGTTCGTAACACGATGTGAAGGGATTTCTTACCACATGCTTTACCAAATGTCTCTCATACTTACACTCAGATCATCCCATTGTGAGCTGCAAGCTGTGAGCACAAAATAAGTTGCAGATCTAAGAACTAGGGAAAGCAGATGTTTGTTAAAGACTCTGCTTCCTGTGAGCCTCACACTGGGTGGAGAAGTCAATTGTTCTTTTGGATTTAGTCAACAAACTGTAAGATATGTTAGGCAAGTTAGGTTAATGAAGCAAGGCTAAAATAACTCATTAGGAGTTTTTTAGTCCAAAAACCATGGATGCTTCACTGAGTGGGCCTACTGAGTTGGGGTTGAAGGGGTCAGGGAGCCATCTGGGCAGCATAATGTCTCAGTAACACATTTTCTTAATACCCCATCAGATCGCATTACTCCCATTAACATCATCATTGACATCTATCTTTTTGGCTTTAACAAGGTGCCAGTGTGGATTTGACATTTTTGTACATTTGCAACTGAACTATTAACCAACATTACTGTCCTTTAAAGCCTGTAATAAAAGAAAATGTATTTGAGGAAAATGTTTCCACAGTAACTGAAAGGGCTAATTGATGAACTGATGAGTTATTGATTGTTTTAAGCCAGATAACATTGTTATTAAATGAACATGTGTATCCTGCATGTACATTTTATAATAGTTATATGCTTTTTCTAAACCCGTAGACAGTACAATACTATTACAAACCATACTTGTGGGATTAAATGCCATCGTCTGGTAAAATATCAAGGACAACACCACAGTAAACAGTGTGGATGGGACTCAAGGACAATGAGATTACTTACAATTTGAGAGATGCCACTTTTACACAAAAAGACAGGAAAATCTTTTTAATTTCCATAATCAAATTCTCTGTTTACTCTTTTTTCTTTCACTTTGCTGTTGTATTGACCCAGCTGCAGGACAATGGTCCTTGAGGTAGCTGGGATTCAGTGTCTTTCTCAGCACACTTCAGCATTATTCATGCCCAACTTAGGATAGTACAATCCATCCATATAAGATGATTTCACTCCTCATAATTTATATTTTTTGTGTTAGTTATGTAGTCATTAATACTGATATTGGGGAGAAATACTTAAGATTTTAAGCCCATAAAGCTTTAAGTTGCTGACAAACATGATAAACCACTATGAGTTTGCTGAGCTAACCTAGACTTGCTATTAATTAAGGCTAGCAAGCTTTTTAACTTAGTGCTTCTCCTACATATTGATCATAAAAGTGTCAACTAATCTTTTCTCACTGAATTGAAATCTTTTCTGTATGGAGGCTGTGTATGTGAATAAAACCCACCAGCTCAGCCAGGTCCCCTTTTTTTCTTTCACGCTCAGCTGTCCAGGCAGCCAGCTGAGTCAGTCTAAAAAGAGTGAATATTTACAGTTTGTTGTGGTCAATAAAACAAAATCAGTCTCTCTAGTCTCAGAAGTCTTGTGTATTGTGGCACCTGCATGCTCGGGCATCTTCTTCCACTCAAAGCCTGAAATCCTTCCTTCACCCCTCCCCTTCGAAAAAGCTAAATGCTTGAATGTGTTAGAGATGTGACACAACATCGCCCCCTAGTGTAACATCAGTAGTACCCATTCTCTTAGCCTGCCTATTGCTACAAACACTTATAATAACACCACTAACAATATTTATATGGTGGATGCAATGCTTTAATTCAGTATAAAAGACTAAGAATAACTGTCTTGGTGTAAGTGAACAATTATGACAACAATAACAACAATGATAGTTATGATTTATTCCAAACAACCTTTTTTTTTTTTTTTTTTTTACAAACAATAACTATGTAAAAAAGCTGCCTGACTTTTTGCACCACAAGAAAAAAAAGGTCCGGTTTTCCTCGACCAGGATGTACGGAGACAGACTTTTTTCCTGGTGTCGTTTCTATGGAAACAGAACATATCCGATGTCAAGGGACGGCATGTGTGATCACTGTGGCTCTCATGCTGAATATATAAACCCTATAAACACACCACATTAATGCCATGCTCTCCCATGAGGAGTAAAAACACCAGCCGCCTGTCAGCAAAATATAAAAATCCCCTCAGGCCAGGTAAGAGTGTGAGCAGTCAGCGGGTAAAACCACACACCGAGAGTTAGCAATAAAATCCATCCACCATTCAAAAACATAATCATCCTAACCCCACGAGAGTCTGTCTGGAAGCTGGAGACTTTGGCTTGAATCTGCTCTTCCACTCAGCCATTCCTCCGTTTCTGTGCTTCTCTGGCTGCAGTTTGTGTGAGAGCCATCTGTTGTGGAGCATTAAGTACCATCTTTTCCTCAGTTTGATATAATCATCTTCTTTCGACATTAAAGAAGCTGCAAACACAACCAAATTTACATATTGTGCTCAGTTGTTTCTTTGCAAATGACTTTTACACTATTTGGCCAAAAGTATGTCAACACATACGTTTGCAGTGATAGAAAATAATAAATTAGTGTTTGTGTACAGCAACATTATAAATTCATTTTTATGACTGTTTAATGAATCTAATTTTTATTTGAACGACAATAACAGTTGTTATTTTGTGACTGTTTCACTAGCTAGAAATGTGTTTTCCTAACTTTAGCCAAAGGTGTTTTTCTTGTGGCCACTGGCAGGACTCAAACCCTTAGTGCTGATGTCAGAGTCCTATTCTGCAATTTTGACAACAGCCATCAAACCCAGCCTCCCTTCCTGTGGCTCCCACATCAATCAATAATGTGGTGTTTCATTTAATCATACGAACTTGGCATGAGCACAAAAAAATTGTCATGCTGAGTAAAAAAAAAAAAGATGCAAATTTGTGTCCTTGTGCATAAATTTTACAGATTAAATGATGTCACACTTTCACAAAATGTTGTGAAATGTTGGACTGATAGTCATGATCCAGGACATAAGTGGTTAAAAATGTGTATCTTTCACAGGGTGGCTGGGCTCAGCTCTGCAGCTCAGATATCTGCAGGATGCTCAGCTCCAAAAGATTCAGTTGGGGTTGTTGAGGCAGCTGATAAGGATGCCTCCCTTTAGAGGTTTTCTGGACATGTCCATATGAGAGGAAACCCCAGGGGCAGTCTCAGAGCATGCTGAGGGGATTACATCCTGCATCTGTCCTGGGAATATGTTAGGCATTCCCCAGGGAGAACTTGAGGGCATGGTAAGAGAGAAAAATGTCTGGACTTTCTCACCCAGCTGTGCAAAAACAACCCTAGCTGACCAACTGATAGACATCATTATTTCACAAACACATCATCAGTGTAATTTGAGGAAAATTAAGAACACAGTCTGTTTAATCTCTGCAAGAAGGCTGAATCTTGACCAATTATCCAGTGAGAAATAGACACATATTGCCAGCTTGTTGAGCAGCTCCAACACGGCAGTCTCAGAATAAAAGTGCACAACAAAACCAAATCGAAACAGAAAAAAAAAACATGCTGCCTCCACAAAAATAGATGTAGAATCTGAACCCATTTGATCCTTTAATACTTGAACAACGTTAGTAGTTGTTCAGTGAAGCAGTGATAACACACCTCTCTATAGAAGCTACAACAGCCTGGTGGTAAGTGGTTGAAAATGAAGAGCTGTAAAATCTCTCTCTACGACATGAAAATGTCACTTTCAAAAAGCCTGTTTCATAAAGAAATGTTTTGGGGTTTTTTTCACAGTATGATGTGGAAAAACTTGGCTACCTCTGATCTCAAACTCACTGAACAATTTTGGGATGAGTACAACCTGTGAGCGGTCCAAAATTTTGTGGAAACCCTTTCAATAGGAGCACAGGCTGGTATAGTAGCATTGATGTTAGTGGTTTTGGAATTAAATGTCAGTCATGGACCCTGGTAAAAAAATAGATTTGTAGAAAGTTAGGTGCTACTAAGATTAGGTTCACTAGCAGCAGCTTCCAGTCCTGGAAATGTTACATAGTTTTGTGCACAGTTGTACGGAGTACATTATGGAAGTTTAAAGGCACAGGACAGCTGAGACTATGGTTGACATACTGTGTTGGTCTGCTTTTTTCACAGTTGCATGGCTATAAACTCCTGACTTTGGAAACAAGAGGTTTTAGTTGAACATTACAAAAAGGAAACATGAGCTGCTCTTTACTTTTTTTCCTTTCACAGTATTTAAGCAGGCAGGACAAAATTCTTAATCGACGTAACATTGACCACATCTGAGTTGCCTAAACATGCCCATAAAATTTGGACTTTTCACAACTTTGCAGCTGTATTCTTTGAAAACACCTCATCATTTTGCTGATAAAAACCAGATATCTAGAGGGCATTATATTTTTAACTGAATTTTGAACTGGTTAATTTTTAAGGCAGTGTCACAATGATGCAATGTTTGGGTGTTCATGTACTCTGTCTTTTTTTTGTGGTGAGACTAGGCTGCTTGGGGTGTGTCACTTTGTTCACATGTAGTGCTCTGATAACTGAAATATGAATACGGATCATATATGAGTGGAATGTTAATTTCATGATCAACACTGTGGCTGTGAAGCAGGTTGGTGCACACAAACTCCAACCGGCATAATTGAAAGATTTAATTTTAGATAAAGACGAAAGCGGTTCTTGTAGTAACAAACATTTACACATACAGTGAGAAGATGCTTTTTATTCCTTTTCTTAAATTGTGCCAAATCATTACTGTGAGACAACAACTTAAAAGTGCCCAAACACTGATTAAAGTGGTCCCCCTGTTAGAATCGAACTCCTGTTAACCATACTTTTAGTTACCTAAAAAAAAAAGAAAAGGCAAAGTGAGTGTTTGGGGAATTTGAAGTCTTAGTGGAATTTCAAAGCTTGTTTTTTGTTGTTCTGTTTTAGTGCCAGCTGGTCAATTTGTCTAAAATAAGACAGTTTGAATGGAGTTTAGCCAAGGACATCTATGCGCTCTGACATTTCTATTCTCTGTAGTCAGCTCTCCTGGCGACGGAGAAAAAAATCAAAACAACAACACCATAAAAAACGTGTTGTGATTGAGTGACCTTGCGTTTGTTTGTTGCTGTCAAACTCTGAAACAATGCGCTGGTGAATCTGGGGACTTTGATTCTTAAGACTCAAGTTTTTGAGCAACATTCAACAGCAGCAGATTAAGATTCCCTTGAGACTTGAACATCCACTGCTGTCAGATGTCCTGTTTGTCTTTCGTCTGTTTTTTCTCCGAAAGGCTACACATGCTGCATTTTTGTTCAGCCAATTTGAAGAACACAGGCTTCGCCAGTTCTCACAAATTAAATGGCCATTATTTTTAGGTTTCGCTTGGTGTGAGCGTCACCTTACATCCACTGAAGTCCCCTTCAGTTTCATCCAGTTTCTCTACAAACGGTCACTCTGTTTCAGGTCACTGACAACCTTTCAGCCTCTCTCAAAAGTAATTATGAACTCATTGTTGTGAGCAGCTTAAAGTCACAAAGTCATAAATCATTTCTGTCCTCTGCACTAAGCCTGATCAAACTGAATGGAAACTATTTGGTGCAGAGCATTCGTAATATTAAAAAGAATTGAATGAACAAATGAGCTGACGAAGTGACGATACAGCTCATTTAGTCAGACTGTGTGGGTGGCAAAGTGGCTGGAGAGAGGTGGATGGGGAGGGGGGCGGTCAACACACACAGGGTGTCAACACGCACAGGACTTCCATCCAGGAGACCAGTGTTCATGTCCTGTGTGAAAAACAAAAGTCAACATTAATATATCTCCACTAGCATCCATAAGTTTAGTCACTTAATGTATGAAATATACATATTTTAACTCAAACTCAAACCTTTCTGGTACATAAACCTTACTGATCACAACATTATTAAGTGTTTATTATGTTATGATGATGATGATGATGTTGTCCTTTGCTGCTTGTCTAAAGCTCACAAAATGTGGGAGGCATTAAAACCCTCCAAAAAGCTTAAAATGCATGACATGATACAGTGACATGCTATTTATAGGCCATCCAATTAGATCGGGTTGTGCAGACTGTTTAACAAGTACAATGTATTAATATAGAACTGTGATGAAATCACCAGAAATAATTGCAAATATGAAAATTGCATGCAATGGATAATCATTTTCAAGTTTAAACAGCTTAAACTATCAACAATATCAGGATAAATCAAAATCAGTGATTTCCTAGAAGGAATAAACATACAAAAAGACACAGAAAGCATTTATAAAGTGTCAGTAATATGTGCAGAGTACAAAAATAACCTAACAGAGAGAAGCTGCAGCTAAATCTTCATTGCAATGGAAATGTATTTAATTTTATTGACCTTTTATTATTCAGGTTAGACTGGCCAAATCTAGTCTTAAACGACTCCAATAGAGATATAAACTATTTTATTTTGTACTTAAAACCATAGTTTTCAGTGTGAAAGTTAAACCCTTTAAACATTTATTTTACAGATGACAACCAGCATGCACAGCATTTTCCCAAACTATAGGAAACTGTTTTAATTATCTGTGGTTAAGACTCTGTTCTGATAGAGCAATTGTTCTAGAAGTGGGGTCAGAGGACTCTCAGGGGTCTTTGAGAGGTTGCAGAGGATCCCCCAGCAAAAAGAGGAATAATTTGTTTTCACTTTAAGAAAATATATGCACTTTTTCTACTAATCGTATAAAAGAAAACAACTAATCAGATGGGGGACCCCAGGGCGAAGTTTTTTCAAATAGGGGTCTATGAATTTGTGTCAGTGTGGTTTTTAATAAAAAAAGAAAAAAACAATTAGAACTACTGTAATAGTAAAGACTCCCACCTAAACTTCACAGCCCCTCCACTTGTCCTTGGTTCTTTCCCGAAAGCTGCGTCTTTCCACTAACAAGCTCTCATCCTTATTAATAAAGGCTGGCCTTGACTCCAGATTACTTAAAGATTTTGGAGGATAATGAGATGTTAATTTAATCTACAAATCTTTATATGCGCTGATGCCACATTTTTTGTCTGGGCATGAAAAAAAAAGTGAAGACAAAACAGCTTGGTTGGGTTTTAAATCTTGATTTTAATCTTTCATTTCATGATTTTGGCCCTGGACATGACAGCTTTATACAGTTCAAAACCTATATATGGTAAGTAAAGTGATAAGCTAATATGTTAGTGCATTTACAAGATATAAGAGAAGTTTATTTATCAATGACAGCATTTAAAAATAAATAAAACACCTTTCTTTTTATAAATCTGCGTACTTTTTTGATCTCCCCCTCATCTCAAATGATACAGAGTATAATAGACTGTGCATACTTTATGATGTTGATGTTGATCATAGTAGACTAACATTCTTCTGACCAAAGTTAAGTTGTTTTTATTTGTGGTTACTGTTTACATCAAGGGAATAGATCAATGCTAGTTGCAGAGATTTTATTGTCCGACTGATTTCTTAATCTCAAAACTGCTTTGTGTTAACAAAGAACATGATTACTTTTATGTTACAGTGGTAATAGAGATGCAGCTGCAGAGAATTATGGCCCTACTCTGCAGTTCGTGGAGATTAACAGCATCTTGCAGCTTTTGGCGTTTTGGCCCGTAACCCGACTGTTAGCTCCCCCCAATCCCTGTTCTCATCAGTGGGTGGTCATGGTGGTTCTTCCCCAGGAAAATGAGACACCTCATTTTCTTGCACTCTAGTGACTTTTTATACATGTCATGTAGGGGTATAATGGATGTCATTTTGGGTCACTCAAAGCTGTTATTGATATTTTAAAATGAAGCTTTATTTGTCTGTCATTATATATTATTTTATATAACACCCTCCCTTTTCACCAAGCAATACTTGCAGGAGTTTGCTGAATCATTAACAAATACTTTTGAGGTCCTTAAGAAACCCTTTCTGCTAAAAACGGCTTAATTATGTGGCTCACAGTGTTTATTCCCCCTGAAGCTCTGTTCTACTCCAGACTCTCATTGGTCCAAGCCTCATCAGCAGCTTTCTGATGATGTCTGCACATCAGCCATTTAGCACTAAAGCCCTGTAGTTTCTGCTATAGCCACACTTTGATTTAGACATTGCATGTAAACGTTATAAAAGAAGCATTAAATGTTTTAACACTTTGGTGTGGCCCTTGTACTGTAAATAAGTCCCAAACTTACAGAACAGCACATCAAAATGGTGTAGAAAAGATAAACACAAAATTTAGGCAACAAGTCCCTCTAATAGTGCTGACTCCTCTCTTGTTTTGGTCCACTTGAAAGCTCCATGTCACAGAGAGTTGGAAATCCAGAATTATCTATCAAAATAGAACCTGCATTTGAACTACATTTTTAAAGTGAGATCTGCCGAGCTCGTAGTCTGCACATCTTGCCAAATGCAGCCAATAAACTGCTCTCAAGCAAACAGGAGCACTTCAGGTGCCATTCAGATTTCAGATCCTCACATGCACGACTGATCCAGCTGTGCATTGTTTTAGATAAATGTGAAAAAAAAAAATGTTATCGGTTCATTGTCGATCAGCAGAAAGGCCTCTGTGGATCACTCTCATGACCTCAGATACGCACCCGTCTGCTGTCAATCACAAAGCAGGAATATCAGAGAAAATTGGCACCTTTGCCCTCATTCCAGAGAGATTTGACATGAGCTGATCAAATATTTAAAGACCGAACATTTCTTCTTCATTGTAATATGAGCAAAAGTTTACTATTCACCCCATGTTTGCCTCAACCCCGGCCCTCAGTCCCCAAGGTTGAGAATCACTTCCCTTGCATAAAAACATAAAAACACAGGAGAAACGGCCATATTCAGATCACGTTCTTTAATTAGATGTACTAGATGAAGCAATTTAACTATCAAATATCCCTGTCAAATTGCTAATGATATCTACATATAATTACCATAAATAATCCAGACTGTTGTCAAGGCAGCAGCGTCTGTCTCACACTGGTGGTAATATTTGGTGCAAGTGTTTAAAAAAAATTAGCATTTTATGTAAACCAAGTTACATGGTGTCACAACCTTAAGAATTCATTTTATTTTTCATTTAAGTGCAAAGAACAACCATGTTCAAAAAGATTTTCTTTCTGTCTGTCTTGAGATTTCTGTGACCACAGCTAAAAAAAAAAAAGACCAGAAATTATTTTATTATTGCTTTGACAAATTTGTATGATGGTTGCAAGATTAGTCCTGACATGCACTCCTAATTTTACAGTCCTGACACACCCAGAGTCCACAAACAATCTGGATTTCATTTATATAGCCTGATTAGACCTCTTCACTGTAGGGTGTACAGTAGAATAATTTTAAAAAGGCAAGCGCACTTCATGGAGAAATCAGATTAGCAGCGCATCACAAACATTTCAACTTTCAAAGTTTATTAGTAGCTTAATTAAATGCTGAGCTCATCTCAAAGATGCCTCCTGTAACTAGACTTTAATAGAAAGCAAATGTCAAGGTTGAAGGTAATGAAACATCAAAAATACAATTACTGAGAGTAATTTGAGGCACTTTTTGGATTTTTTTTCTAATAAAAGTGTTCCTTTGTATTAATCTTTGCCTGCTACAAATCCAGTCGAGTAGCGGTTCTCTCAAATGATTGAATTGACTTCCACAAGGTCAACAGTCAGTGTGTTTCAAAGTAATGAAGTAACCGTCCACTTTTTCCAGTAGCTTGACATCACAGAAACCCAGTTCCCATAATCAGAGTAGACAAACCTTTTTTAGGACAACTCTTCTCTAAGAAACAGATAGTTTCTTGGCTCTATATTTATTTATCTGCATATTTAGATTTTTTAATCAGCTTTTATGCACAGTTTGAGCTTTTTGAGTTTTGAGAAGTTTGAGCAAACAGACAAAATGAACTTTGGACTATTTGTGAAATTCAGACACCTTCAGACTGTTAGTACAAGACTGTGTACTTTGTACATTGTTCTGTCTCCTATCAGAACCAAAATAGTTTCAAAACAAGGTCAGACACAGGAGAGAGGTTACTGACCTGTTAAATAAAGTGCATGTAAGTGTTATGTCCGACCACTTCACCTGTTTCTTTGGAGAATGCTTAGTAATCCACTGAGGGGTGAGACTAAATTATATTTTAAATCCTTCCTGTGTCAATTGTACATTTTTGATTACCAGGCTGTTAGCTAGAACCACAGGGTGCTGTTGGTGTTTTGCAGCATGAGGGGAACATAATGTTGTCTTAAAAAAAGGCATAAAGAGAGTCAGGAGCCAGATTTTTTTAAAAAAGGCATGATTATTTAACAAGCAAATCTCTATTTAACATCAACACAGTATCTCTTGAACCAGTCCTGTTTGCAGAGGCTCTGTGATGTATGAGGGTAACCAGAGTAGACATGAACTGAAGGCCTGTCTGTTCTGTGCTTGTCTTTTCAGTGTAATGAACCCTGTGGTAGACTTAACTGCATGTCAACACAGTCAACCCATCTGGCTACTGGCATTCCCACTGGGTGAAGAGCAACGAGGTGTGAGGGTGAGCACCACATAAATCACACAGACACACACGCACACACACATTTGTCTGACTATCAGTGTTTGCTCCTTTATTATTGATGCTCTTCATATCCATCCATCCGTCCATCCATCCATCGTCCGCCTGCGCTGTGTATTATAAAGCTGTTTAATGAAACATAAATGGATGTGGTGGAATTACAATAACATGCCTCTGTGACTTTGTCTCTGACAGTGAATCCTGATGGTTTGAGGGCCAAACTGCCGCAGCTGAATGGGTGGTAATAACTTATCACTAATAAAACACAATATCTGTCAGATATATCCAAAAGCCACTTTAGCTGCAAAGATATTAAGATGTGAATCATTTATTTTCCCTCAATATAAAAACCTAATTGAGACTCCTTTAGGACTTCCATTATTCATGATCCTGTGAGCAGTGGTCAGAGCTGAGATAGGCTGGGAATCCAAAGATCAGTGTAATTACAGTATGAGAAATGGCCAACCAATGCATCAGACAGAAGTGATTTTCTCCCAAGGTCTTGCGTATTATTTTTCTCTTTCATTCCTCAGCCCCTCCTCTATACCAGGTACCTCGTACATCACACAGCTACAGTATTACTCTGCCATTACCAGGCTTTACCTTCAATGCGTTTCATTTTCAGAATAACAATGGATTCATGGCTCGATTCCAGTTTCCAGCGAGAATAAAGAGTGTTCCTGAGCAGGCAGTGAGTTTAGCAGTCTACTCATATCAGTAGGTGGCACAAAGGGGAGCTCCAGGGTGAGGAGGGGGGCACACCCAAGGGGAGCAACATGTGATCCTTTCCATCCCGACAGTGAACACATTGAAAATATCTTGAAATTGAGCTGAAATGAAAAAGGCCTTTTTAATCCTCCTACAACACATTCATAGTCATATTGCGCCTCTATTCAAGGTATCAACGTAATTGTCCCATAATGCAGGGTTGTGTAATGAAGTGAAAGTAGAAGCCCTTCATGCCACACACATACATGCACAATATAGAATGGGATTTAAAAAAAAATGCATAGGGCAACATATACAGTTATTTTTAAGCCTAAAAATTTATTCACCCAGGAAATTATTTTGCACATTTTTTAAATTTGCAACTTGGGGAAAAGCAAAAGGGACAACATAGTGCTGATAAAACAGACATCTTCATTTATTTATTTAAGTATGAAATCTGGGAAACATTGTCCTTTGACTGTGTTTGATTGCCAGGCGTCCCTGATGCAAAACTGCTCTGTGAACACACCCTGCCCCTGCAGTGCAACAACTTAATCTGGGATGTTGTGGTGTAAATGTGTTGCTGCAAAGATGTCTCAACAACCCCAATTTTCTGTTGCTTAGCCAGCCTGAGTTCCATTTCACCCATTAGTCAGGAGTAGCTGGACTAATAGCTTATATACAGGCTCTTTTCCCTCTCCTTCCTGTTCTGAAAAAAATCGGATGCTTTTAATCCAGGTCTTGTGCTTTCCCTTCAAATGCTGATAGATGCATTTCTTTTATGGACGTGTTTCAGGAAAAAAAGGCAAAACAGTAAAAGATTACAGAGAACAAAATAATGTACCAAGTGTTATGGAAGTACTGGCTGCTGTATAAGCATGCACTGCTCTTGAAATGGCAAAAAGAAGGCGTTTGAACAGGATATGCAAAGTCAATACAAAGGATCGGTTCCTTATATTTTTTATGTCATAATTCAGTGTTTTCTTTCTGCACATCCTGTATATCAAATGGTTTATGCTTAAGGATCAACCAACATCTACCAATAATACCATGATAATCACTAATCAACTAGCTTTTAATGGTACAGAGTTAAGGCTCATTAGCCAGCTAGCTAGCATAAATCAATGTGTCTTCGTGATTCGTCATCACCTTAAACCTTGCTCTGCCACAATACCATAGTTATGGGCCAGCTGGCTAGAATTTATGCACAGAAAAATTGTATCTGTGACTACTTCATATTTTGCACAAGACATTTTACAACAAACTGCCTTAACAAGTACCCGGACCATACAATATGCTTCTTCTCTTCCTCCCTGATGGATACTGCAGGAGGTGGAAGTTTAGTTATTGCTTTCCTATTGGTATGCATCACTGAGTCAGCAGTAACCAACTGTCCTCCCCCTGTGGTCCAAGGGGTATGTTTGTCTGCCCCGGTAATGGGGGTGTTGAGGGTGTTGAAGGAGGCAAGTAGTGCTATAGGAGAAGGTCTGGCATTTTACTTACAATCATTTTTATTCTCAACAATGTTAAAATCAATTTCCTCCACATTTTATTTCCCATCTGCCTTGTTTTGCTTGGAAACACACTGCATTACAGAGGCTACTACCAAATTGCTAATTCACATTAAGTACAAGTATGTACAAAAGTACTAAGGTACACAAGTATGAACATATAGTCAGGAAAATGGCACAATAAAACATTTTCTTTTTCTGAGACTTCTCTTTTCTTAAACAAAAGTCCATTCATCCCAATCTGTTATTCTCTATGAGGCACAACTGGAAGGATTCACTGTCACTGTCATGAAAAACTAGCAATAGTTTAAATGTCATTTTTAAAAATTTGTTATTAATGGGTTGATTTCATGGTTCACCTTCATTATTTTCTCTTTGTTAGCTGTTTACTTGTGTGTCTACATGTTTCTTTCTCTGTCCTCCTGTCATTTTGCCTCAGTGTCTCTGTGGTCTCTTGCCTGTCATGTGCTCTGTGTGTTGGTCTGCTTGCGTGTCAGTTTGCTCATGAGTCCATCTTGAGTTTCCCCAAAAGAAAAAGCATCTCATGTCACAGGACATCACTTTGACAGGCAGATGGCTTTGAAGGCCTCCTCTGCTCCTGCATACTGTTGACCTTTCACACTGACAGTATCAGCACTTATTGTGTTGGAGCAGCATTTTCGCCCTAAATTCTGTTTGGTCTTGTGTCAAGAAAACGAGACAAAGAGGGAAAGAGACAAAGGCTACGCAGACACTGGAGACAAAAACATTTTTCCTGCTTTCAGGATCCATGGCTGCTGCTTTTTAATGAAAGAGAAACAGACCTGAGAGAGAGCTTCAAAATCGACTACACAGGATAAAGTTGACCCCAGGGGGGGTCTCCAGCATAATGCCTGTGCTTTGTCCCTCTAATCTGTGTCTGAGCATAAACAGCTCTCACAGACTGTCAAACTTAACTAGCCAGCATGTCTACAGATAGTCAGTACATTGCCATATTATCAGTATGATACGCAGGTTCCTCCTGGGTGAACAGAGCAACTATTTTTCTGCTAGGATTAATTTGATTGGACGTTTTATGTCCTTCTTGTCCAACACCTTCAGCGCTCTAATAGGAGGTGTCACAGCTGTCCTACACCTGAATAAGACAATCCTTGCTGCAGATAAAAACATCAGAGCTGCTATTATTCTGCAGTGTTATACTGTAAAAATGGCGTTTTATCAGAAATTTGTCCACTGGAAAAAGGAGAGATATCAAACAGTTTTCAGGTGCAAAGTAGATGTTTTTGTGCCACATACCTATAAAACAATAATAGCCCAAAAGGGCTGACACTGGAGCTGAAAAGCAGGGGGAGAAAAAGTCTCAGAGACAAATTTAATAACTTCCCCTATCCTGAACCTTCTCAACAGGAGGCGGTTAATGATGCTTCTCTGCCTAGTGACCTGAAACCCATCACATTCAGCCATCTCTGTTCATTACTGACCTCCCACCTTGTTTTTTTTCTTTACATTTCGAGTGCTTTCAAGAGTAAAAACAAACTTTAGAACATCTGAAAAGAATAAAACTTTTCAAAATTTTGAAGTGGTCATATATTTCATAAAAATACAAAAAATACACGTACATAAAATGACTAAATAAGAACTTTCAAAGAAAAAGGCAGGTGTGTTTATATTTATGATCTAAAAAACCAACTCCATGGATTGGGTTGGTAAGGGAATTTTCATGGCAATGGATAAAAGAAAGTGATGCTAAAACTGGTGACAGACACAATGAGAGATCCAGTAACCATTTATGCTACTAAGACCCAACAGTCGTTATTTAATCACAGATCCCCATAAACATACTGCCCATCAGATTGAAATGTGATGACCATCAATGTCCTTCTAGTCCTGTTGTGCCGTGTAAGGTGAAAGAATCGGTTCATTTAAAGCGGAAAAATATTTGATTACAAGTACAACCTCATCCTCTGAGTATGCACAGCAACTCTCTGTGGAAGGACTTGCTCTCCTACAGCATGAGGTATGTTGTATCTGCATTCAGTCCATATACTTCTTCCTTTCTCCTTTGGTCAAGAGGAAAGTCAGCAGTGGTCTCAGCAGGATTAATTATAAACCCTGTAACAAAACAGTCCAATGAAAACCTGTCAATCTGTCGGCTTGTCTTTCTTACATCGCTGCCCGTCTCCCCTCCTCATTAGAACAACACAGGATAACAAGAAAGAGCAGAACTGCTGTCATGCTAAATCCATATTTAGCCATGCTCACTTTGAGAGGCGTTTTACTGTATCGTTGCCCACAGTCAGACTTATTGACGCATGTGAATGTGTGCCGCTCTGAGGATTGGAGCTCAGGGAGAAGCTGGAGAGAGAGTTATCAAGCTGTATTGGTGATTCTGTAGGGTTTAATGATATTCTGTACATCGGGAAAACACACACACTGTCTGCCGTCCCGCTGCCGTTCTCTGCAGCCTTGAGCGGTCTCACAACCACCACTTCATAACACTGACTCATTGACATTCATAGGAAATGTTTGAGGTGGCAAACTTTTGCTCGGTGGTTTCACAGCAACAAGCTTATGAATTCAGCATCGGTTTTATAAAACGGCTCAAATACTGTTATTTCTGTGATATGCTGGAGAGTCTTTGGTGTCCTGTTTTGGGGAACTAGACATTAAGTCAGCTACAGGAATATTGATGTCTCAAAACAGACTGGTACATTTCCATTTACTTTAAAGGTGAATAGTGCATGTCGTGATCTTCTCTGTCCAACACTCCTCCTCTGAGCTTCCTCTGCTGAAATTACACTTCCATGCCGGAAAGCACCCAGAGGCATCCTAATTGCTCAGGCTACCTTCATCTCTGTGCTTTCCTGGTTTTTGGATAAAATGTGATGAAATAGACGGTGCACCTACAAGAAAAATCAAAAGGCTGGAACTGGAAAATGCAACCTGAATTATGTGGAAGAGAAAAAGTGCAGAGGATGTGAGAGGTCACAGTTTGGCTTTGCTGTTTTCTATTAGGAGAGACTCCCAGGGACTTTAGAACAATTTATGAATACTTCTGTTTTTAATATCCATATGTCATGGCCCTGTTACACATCTGAGGATGTCAGATGAGGATGTCCACCAAGAGTCAAGATTTCTCACCATTAGCATGTCAGGTAAGGGTTCAAGAATCCTGTTTTTGTGCCAGGTCATCATTTTTATTGTTACTTGTCTCATGTTGTGGCTCAAGTAGCATTAAGCTGGAATAAACTAGAAACAAAAAACTTTGCTCAACAACTGGAAATACTGTGTGAATGTTTCTCTATAAATATGAGCTCAATCAACCAGATGATGGTGCAGTAATTAAGGGCAAAAATATTTTGGAAAGGCCACTTCCTACACACTCTCTGCCTGACCTACAGTTTCCCACACAAGTTTACACTGCAACAATACTAAAATAGGTATTACAAATGATAAGATTTAGTGGACAGAATTTCATCAGTTTTGGTGTGCACGGTTTGAGAACAGGTGTCAACTAAAATCTGGTCTGGTCTGCTTGGTGTTAGTGGGTGTGGCCTATTATGTTTTTTTTATGACTCAAAATGTCTTGGATCAACCTGATGAAAAATTACTGCTGACTTTAAAATCATCTCCTGTAGATTCACACCGAGTCTCATGCAAATCCAGTGTAGGAGGGCAAATGGTGGAACTCAAGCCCATAATTATTGAAAAAATGTGTGTTTTGTGATAATGAAAGCAGGGTGTAAGTGGTCTCACTCCTTCCTTAAGCAGATCTAATCTACCTAAAGTGACTGTGCTTACCTTAGTGAAGCCTTAAACCAAATCACTGACGCTTGGGGTTTTTGAGCTGCTTTATTCAGTTGCCTTGAAGAGGGCTTTAGGGAGGGCTCAGATTTAGATGGAAGGCTACTTTTTTTCAACTGTTGTCCCACTATTGTCTCCATGTCTTCGCGTTCTTCCAACAAACTCTATATTTATCATCTCAGACTGACATCAGATTTTTATATAGCACGGTAAAAAGAAGGCTCCTGTCAGAGGAGAAACACTAGGATTGTCCTCAAAATCAACTGCTGCAGGTGAGATCTGGGAGCTCTGAATGGAGCTGCGAGGAAAAGCTGACAGAAAGGAACTGAAAAGATTTATATTTCCTCTTTCTGTGTTCATGCAACATATGGACAAAAGAATGAAAAATGGCCCTTCACACAAAAGCAAATCAATAGAGAGCAGATGTTTAATATCCATATCTTAAACACTAGTAGCCTAAATCCAGTCAGAGTGGGTGAATGGTAACTTAATGTTGATATGTTACATTAGCATGTGGATTTCTGACAATAATTTCTTTTCAACTACTGTATTTAATTGTGCCAAAAGAAGTTTGTTTACTTCGTTAATCCCCTTGTGTGTAATTATGTTTCTTTCACTCCATTGTACGTATTGAAATACACACATGCACAAAAAGGCTGCATAGACAAGCAGTTACTGGGAGAAATAATCAGTCTGTGTCACATATAAACTCTGTGAAGGTGGCAGAATCAGGTGGATGTTGTTTGTTGTGGCCAGTTTAAAAAATGCAGCACACAACCAGGGATTCATGGCAGACGTGTTCTCAAATAATAGAAATATCCTGCTGGGCAAAGGTGAGTGTTGGCACCAGACTAGAAGGTGCAGGAGGCATGACTTGTTTGATTATAGCACAGCCGTGCTGGCAGATGAGGCTTTAGACTTATCTGTGTGTGTGCATGTGTGTACGTGTGTATGTGTGTGTGTGTGTGGCTTATCTTTGTGCTTCCATGTATCTCCAAATATCTGCAATATCAATGAAAAGCATGGATGCAATATACAGGCAATCAAAAAAGGATACAGAGCATCTGCCCTCTGTGCAGATAGATCACACCGGAGCAAAAAGCTGCAGTGTTGTGTGTCTGTGTACAACAGAAGCATGAGAGCATTGCCATACAACATGCTACTCGCTCACTGTGACTTCCCCATACAATGACTTACACACATACACACATGAGCTCAGTCACATAATGAGGAATCTGTTCCAAATGATATTTACATATCACACATATAGCTCTATTGGTAGATTATTATTTTTGTTGTATTATTGTATTAAGATTAAAGTAAATAATACTTGCTGCCATTTCTGACCCTGAGATTCATCTCATCTTATCCCATTTTTAAAGTGGAACAATGATCATTTGAGTAAAAGTTGAATTCAGCTATCAAACAAGCCCATGCAAATTTAACTGAAATTGCATTTAGTCATCCCATCTGTAAAGCTGAGAAGAAGGACAAAAGTGTGTTCATGTTTGTAAGTCAGACGGACTTCAGCAAAGTGCTGTAAAGTTTCTTGTGTAACAGCAGGCTGTAACTCTGTGTGACCAACACTAATTACCCAAAAATCTGACTGACTGTGCGGAAACAAGTTAATCATCTACATATATAGAGAACAAACAGGATTCCTGTGCAATTATGTGAAACAAGAGGTCACCAACTTGACTTCAAAAACAGAAAATATTCATGTGTGACATTGCTGTGGAAGTAAAAACACTGGATCAGGTGTTTTTTCCATTCTGTTCATTACTTTTGCAAGTAGCTTTATTCTCTAAATATGTACTAGCAGAGAAAATGAATCAGAGGAGAGCATGCATTTGCTAGTACAAGACAAGATAATTGCACCTCTCTAATAACCAAACCACTGAGACAGAAGTAAAACACAGCCTTTATTGCCATACGTGCTGTTCAACATCCATATTATATGTGTTTATCAGTGACTCTATTGGACAGATTGATTTACAGTTGTGGGAATGGGAATTCCTTCATGCCCATTGATGGATGAGGTTGGTCATGGGACTGTGTTTGGCTAACAAGTTTAGATCAGCTCTTTCTCCCAAAGGACCAAAAAAAAAGATTCTTGAATGAAGACAGATATGTCCCTGAAGGGGGATTTTAATAATCTCTAGTATCTCCAGGAGATGCTTCTTTAAAAAAAAAAAAAGACCTTTTGACCCTGTGAAAATTCAATCTTAACCAGCCCAGTTTTTTTCCCATCAATGATCCCTTGTTTCCCTCCTCCAGCTCCATACTGCTGAGGGGACCAGGAGGGAGCCTGACCTTTTTTTTGAAGACTAGGAAAAATTGAGCTGTCTTGGAGTGTGAGCTGACCTTTTATCCTGAGATCTCCAGTTTGGATCTTATGCCGCTGAGTTCTCCTTAAAATATTTTGGTGACTCATTCAGCAGCTATCAAGTGCTGTGCTGTCTGTTGCTGCTGAGTGGGTGTTTGTAATGGGGAGTGGGGAACAGGATCCCAGATGGACACAGCCAACTTCTAATTACTCCCTTAGAGGGATCAAACCAAACTCCTCTCTTGTGTGTGAGTGTGTGTACCAGATTAAAATGAGAGTCCGGGGAGTAGGGAGTCGAATATTCCTCCCTGAGCAGTACAACATTTTATGACTTCATGAAACAGGCTGGATGCCCACTGCATAGTCAGGGGACAGTAAACATGTTTCTGTCCACATATTATTTATGCACATTTTGCAGTATAAATGCTGGTTGAAAAGGTAAAATTCAAAGGATCTTTCACAGATTGATGACATTCTTTTTTATGCTCCATTGAGGTTATTTTAGTTTTTTTCTTATTTTTTTTTTTAATGTGCTTATGGGAATATGGAAACAACTTTTTGAGATAATTTCCCAAGTTGTTACATTTAACTCTTGATCATCTATTTCCACTCTGAGAGAGGAAAACGAAGTAAAATTTTGTTTAGGTTAAAAAAAAAATTAAGCAGTGGAAGCAAAGAGTTTTGTTGTACTTCTGGTGTCCTTAAATAACTTTTTGAGAAACTGTCCACCAGTGAAGCATATCTTTTAAAAACCAAAATGTCCATGTACTGGTTATGACGTCAGTGTTTTACCTAATTTTGAAAAAAAGGATATGACTGTATGCTATGAATAGGATTTACTGTTAAAATATCCTAAGTAGAAATGACTATAATATTAAGATTATATTAGCACCTTATCATTATAGATACTGTAGTGAAAAAGGTTTTTACAGATGTATAGAGTGATGTATTTTAGGTTAAAAAAACACGATTTTTTTCTCTCATAGCTGGTCGAGGCAAATTTTGCTCATTTGAGCAAAATCAATTTGGGTTTCTCATCTTAACAACGGCTAACAATAAAGGTAAAAGCAATTTAAAATCAGACACTATAAATACAAGAAAAACAGGCCAAATACATAGATCAGAAAAAGTAAATAACTAGGAAATAGCAGACAACAGAGGGTTCGAATGACAATGAAAACAAAATTGTAGCATATTCCAAAAAAACACCCCAAAATGCCAAAACAAAAACCAAGAGCTCTTTGAAAGTGAACTTTTTTTGTTTAACTGACTTTGTTAAGAGAATCTACATATGATGTTTCTTGTGTTGAAACTCTATAATTAACAGTGCTCATCATACAGTTTGTTTCTAGGGGACTGGGACTATCAGAAAACCACTGCTCACTTTAAGTGTATAATAACTTCCGTATACTGATTCATTAGTTCCTTAATTTATTTCAAATTATGTTTTGCATAAACAACTGAAGACTAGGTTTTAATTTAGCCTCCACAGTTTGCCATGATAATCTATTAAGCTGTCTCTTTGTCATTTACTTGGCTGTACTGTACCACTGTATAGAGATATACAGTACACAAATTTGTCTTGACAGGCATCAGCCGTACTTTAGTGTCCTTGAGCCAAACACTGACTTCCCTCCAGTTCTGGGATGCTGATGTTTATCTGACCCTGAACAGGGCTGCTGTAGGGGATAAAAAATGACATTATCATCTACAAGAAAGAAGCTATAAAAGACAGATTCCAAATAAAAATGTAATGTTCTGTCAGATTCAGGCAATACTCAGGATACGAAGCCTAATATTAAGATTGAATCAAGATTGGAATCTCACACAGGCACACTTAATCTCAGTGCTGCTGCTGTTTTTGCCAGGTCTTCTGAGACTAAGCTAAATAAATTAAGGCTTTATCAACTACAACTGTATGAGAGTTCAGTAAAATGCCAAATGCATGTTGAGAAGTCAAAGGAGTTACCGTTAAACTATAATATGAGAACTCCTAAATGTTCCTTGTGCTTGTGCTCAGACGTTTCTACAGAAACTCCCCTGTTTTCATGCATATCACAGCCCTCTGTGACGGTGCTGATTAATCAGCCTGCCTGCGGTGAGAGTTTATCTGTTTTTTTTGTGGGTCATTTCTTATCTTGTATGAAGGGGCTCTGAATCACAAGGGCATAATGGGGACAAGTGGACACTACAAAAAGTCACCAGACTGTAACAATTTGGATTATGGTTGGCATCATTCTTTTTAATTTACAATGGAATTATTTGAATGGTGAACCATAGAGTTGGGGAGTGATAAGGCTGATAATGATGGAATACCAATGTTAGCAGTAACCAGTGCTGATGATTACAATGATATTTTAAAAAAAATTAATATTGATATAGTGTTTTTAATACAATAATATTGTGTAAATAAAACATGTCCTTTTAAATCATGTTTGTGTTTTTCTCTCCTCACGTTGTTATATTAGTTGGTAGTGGTGAACTTTTATGCTGGTTGCCACATACCATAAAATGGTAGAATTCAGTACATACAGCACAACCACACTTTGAGCAATTTGAGTGTAATTCATTTGTCAGAAAGAGACAAAAAGCACCACAAGTGAACCGAACCAGAATAAAATATCTTCTTGTAGTTTTTAGGATGCATCAAGCCCTAAAATGCACACAGTGTTGTTAAGCTCAGGAACAATGTCTCAGTAGGAACATTTGTGGCACTGTAATATTTCAGAGCCGCAAGAATCACAACCAGGTAACATAATTTTGTTGGCACAAAATCCATTTGGAACTATTATGGGATGACTTGAGTGGATGTCAAAAACAATCGTCTTTTAATGTTTAGGTGCGATTTATTCAAACATTTTAACTTAGTTTTGTGTTAAGGTTTGTTTTCGACGTCATAAACAGAAGTTAAGTTGTCTAAAAAACTCTTGATCCACTTGCTTAACGTGGAGCTTCTAGTTGCATCTCAGGGTCTTCTTCAGTAAAGGGAATTTTCTCAGTTGTTGCAAAGAGCATGAAGTGTAAAAATTCTGCAAAGCTGCCATGAAGGTAAAATGTATTTAATGGTTGAGGCAAATTTAGCTTTTGGTTAGAAATTGGGTTTTACTTCATTGTAAAAAAACCCAATGTTGACACTTTTTATCTACCTCTGTAAAAAAAAAAAAGCTGCATTTTCGATGAGGTCAGGCTCCATTTTCAAATTTGGAACAAGCTGACTAATCTTCACAGTCCTCTGTTACACACAGAACATTTAGTTAAATCCAAATAGATATTCAAAAGTACTCCTAAGCAGAAAAAAAGAGTCAATTTGAATAAATTGCGGCCCAGATGGCTGACACTAATGTCAGGTGATGTAGCATGACAATAACCCTTTACAGGAAGGCCTTCAACTTCAGTAACTTTACATAAATCCACAGATAAACTTCACAAAAGGTCCACACTGTTGCCTTGAAGCATTTATTCCAAAACATTAACCAGGAAAGCTGTTATTCATCACTGTAAATTGCTTTTGGTACTGCTGCTCCTTTTTCAAGGGACTCTGCTTCGAGCATATCCAGCACAACAGTAAACAACGCTCACACCTGCCCACAATGCACCTCCCTTCTCATGAGGCGGTGCTCTATAACTCTTGAAATATGTTTATATAAGCTCAAGCAGAGGAGAACATAAATCCTGCAGCCTGAAATGTATCATAGCTAAGAAAGTCTGGAGTAAGCACAGCTATGCAAAAAAAATGTAACAAAAAGTGAAAAAATGAGCTTTATCGTCAGTAGCAATAGATTGGTAAAAAACAAACAAACAAACAAAAGCCCTCCTCCATTTTATCCCTTCCAATGACATACAGCTTAAACATAAGGATTAGACTGATTCACTGCTTTACCATTTTATTCAGTGTAAATGCACCAATAGAACTTGCACTGGTGGAAGTTAATAAGTTGTCTCTTTTCTGTCCAGATGCTCTGGCTTCTTTAAAAAAAAACATGCTGGTTGGTTTATTACCAGCAGTCACGCAGAGACAACTCTGTTAGTCTACATGGCAAATGTCCTTTCTTGGAATGAACTAGAATTACTCAGAGAACCCGAATCCCTCACAGGAAGCATCTCTGTATATAAATGAAATGTAATGGGTGTCCATGCCATAGCCTCTTAAATTTGCCTGCAGAAATGTAAATCCAAGCTGTCCTTAATGATTTCCATTGCAGCCACAAGGAAGAAAAATAGAATAAAATCTGGCTCAGAGATACTTGGACGCTCACATTGACTAAGAAAATGGGGTTGTGCAAATGTACACAATCTGTGTGTATCTATCCTGATTTACGCACTGAGACAGCAGCTCATTAGCTCAGGAGGCAATAAATTTGTGCATGTAAACAGGGAGATGAATTACAAAACAAATTAAAGATGGGTGAAATACACACAAGGTACACCTGGTGAAGGTGAGAGAGAGGGAGGAGGTGGAGGTGGATGGATGTTGTTGGATAAAAATTCAAGTCTGGGCCAGTAAAGACCCTGAACTCTATCTCGACATTATACAAACACCATCTTCCAATAAGATCCTCAGTTTTGCAAGATTTTGCAAGATTCTTTTCCCAGTACAATCCTCTGTTTGGGTCTTGTAAATTCAGTTTTTTTTGTGTTTATACCTCTTTTGCCCCCTGCGTTACTGACAGTTGCACATAGTGTGAACTTAATTCAGTGGGGTAAATAAACAACCTATTTTACCACTTTTTTGCATATTCCTCAATTTAATGCATATGCAATAGCTTTGCAGATGCTTGCACAATTGACACAAATTACGGCTGCAGTCTGGTGCATCTGCTTGATAAATACAGCACATCTGCATCTGAATAACAGGTGCAAAAGTGTGAGTAAAGCTTACCATGAATGTCCTATTGAGGGAAATATATTAGAAAATGTATCCAATCTTTCCATCTTCAACCCTTAATTATAAACGTAGTGCCAGCATCCGACCTTAAATCAACACATGATGAGTGAAGTTGCTGATCAGCCAAAATAAATCTGACAGCAAGACAAAGAGAGCTTGAGATAGCAGGTATTTGAAAATTTGAAGAGTTGCTTGTTGCTCAGCGTATTTTGATTAAGCTGCCTGAATGTAAGAGGAGCTCATGAATATTGCATGGGATCCTATGACTCCATTAAATGTGATGTACAGTATGCAACTTTGAGCCAGCCAGCATGAAATGATGCAGTTTAATGTGCCTTTTAAAGATTATTTATCATGATCGCATCAGAAAGCCATCTATAAGGTCAGGCTGCTCAAGGATGGGCTTTTTTACACGGAGATGAGCCAGTTAAAGCTGCAGAAGATATTTTGAACATTCACAATGCAAAACCTCTGCTTGTCTCTTTGCTACCTATCACTATGCTGAGCCCCTCCCATCAAACTCATAAGTTCTGATAGCAGTAGGAGGCAGTTGCCCTGCAAAACCTCATGACTTGTAGTGCTCCCTCTTCAAGGCGTGAAACTCACAGAGGCCCCGGTCCTTCTCGCCGCACCTCAAAGAGGCCCCTGCAGCACTTTGTGGCCAAAGTACAGAGAGCCCCATGCTTCAGAGGCAGCTGTGACACTGTCAAACAAAAGGATGAGAGGCTGATCCAGACATCCTTTTCCAGTAACACTCTGCTTTGGTGCTGAGATGCAAGAAACGGAAGAGGATTTTTTTCAGGAGGGGTTGCTGTATTGCTGGACTGTCATACAGATCTTTGATAACTTCATGCCAGCAAGAGTAAACCATACACACACACACACACACACACACACATACATAACTGTCTCTCCTCAAAAGTTATTCCCTACTGTTTGTCACTAGGCCTCTTCTGCCTTCAAATGTTATGTATGGTGCGTTCACATGTGCTTTGTGCCATATGTTTTAGCTGCCAAAGAAAATACTGGCAATTTATCAAAGGTCTCAGAATTTTCTGAGGGATCATGTGTCACTGAGTCAAGTTTTCACTATCTGGAGAGAGCTGCAGTGCATCTGCATTTACCAAGATGAGCTACAGAAGTCTAGTTTTCTGTCAGACCACTTGAATATGCTAAAGGACTATTAAAGAATTTTTTTTTTGCCCAGCGTCATGTAAAAAATATCCTTTCTTTAATGGCAAAAAGGGCATAACATTTTACTACCATTAGCATCTAAACCATAGGTAAGAACAGATGAAGAGCCTTTGTGAACTTACGCTAAATTTCTACATATTCACACAAGTAAACCAGGAAATCTGTACCTCTTTTTTCATACTTTAAAGAGAAGATGACTCTTGCATCAATTAAAGATCTAATTCACAAATGATTGAAGGCAATCAAGTATTTTATAACAAATACCATTATCCCATGCCACTTTACAACATCACCAAAGTACATGTTTTGTTTTTTATTGTTTTTACTGAGGGACCTTCAGTGGAAGACATTATATCGTGCATTTAAGGTGAGCACAGAGAAACTTTTTCATTGATCTATACTTGGTACATTTAAATGCACACCCTGAGCCATTTTGAATTGCTTGGCATATTTAGTTCATCCACATAGCAGCATAGTCAGTGTTCCATCAGAGCAAAACAAAACAAAAACAACTGAACTGTACAAACTGTGTAATTAAAGTTAATTTCACGCATCTGCAGTTTGTGATCCTGCAGACACCGAGGCATTAATCATAATTAGTTGAGATGCTCTGATGCCCTCCAGACCTATCAATCAGCAGGCCACCTCTGGCCTCAACACCGAGCTGCAGAGTGTTGTCTGCACTGCTGAGCAGGTCATAAGCTGTCAGCAGCCGTTCATTGGCGAGTCTAATGCCAGTGGCAGAAAGAAAAGGGCAGCAGAGACTGTCATCAACCTTTTCCATCCAGGCAACCACCTGTTCGAAAAAGTGTCCTCTGGGAAACAAGACCTGTCCGCAAAGACTGGGACCACCTGCTGTCTCTGAAGCTTCTAGCCAAGAGCTGCCGTCCAACTGACACCCAGCCTCAGTAATTCCCCCATACAGCCCTCTTAGTCTGTTCCCTCGAGTCACGACTCATTACATGCCATAAATTATTACCCCTTTTGTAAACAGCCTTGCATCACTTACAGTACAAAACTGTGTATAATGCATCTTATGGTAAAATGTCTGCTAATATAATAGCCATCCGAACTCTGAAGCTTGTAGTCGCAATATAATAAGAAGTTGTTTTCATTTTTTGTCTCTCACAGTAACTGTATACCTGCTCTGTAAATATATTACTAGCTCACATAATTTAAATGGTACCAAAAAATTGGTTTTCAAAGTGAAGTTATTGATTTTCTATTTTGATGTGTGTAATCCTCTATGCTCAAGCACTTAAATCTGCTGCTCACAGATTTAAAATGCTAATATCTTAATGCTCAAATTACAAGTTACCTGCCAGGATTAACAAGGTATTTTTAAACATTTAGATTACTGATTGCTTTCTTTTTTTACCCATGTGTCATCCACATATCTTCTTGGAAAACTATTCCACGTACCGTTAATTCATCACACATTCACACCTCTACCTGTATGGGCTCACACAGAATGAATACTGATTTTAGAGATTATTGCATACTGTAATACAGAACCAGTGTCAGAAACACTGATATGATCTTAAAGTATTCATATATTGTTTAGATATAGCCATGATTCTGACATGTTTTGTTTATTTCTTATCTATTTTTAATTAAACTGACGTAAGTTTTCTGTTGCTGTCTTTTTCCAAACTGCATCCTCCTCTGCTTCTAGGCAGAATACTCACTTTAATCTATGGATAAGAAAGTAACCATATATAAAAGCTATATTGTTTTTCGTGGATCATATAAATCATATCTTGGGCTGACAATGACACCAGTAAAAGTTCCTGGTTTATACTCTTGGTGAATTCTCATATTTCCCATTGCAACAGAATTGCAGAGAAAGCACAAAGGAATGCTGTGCTGTGCTGCACACCAGGAAAACTGTTTTGATCTGGCTTCACCTGGAGACTTAAGCACATTTCACAATAGAAGAATTGAGTTAGATCTCAACAGGGAGTACTGCTGGTGGATTCAGTGGCAGATACCTGCTGAGGCCTGTCCCGGTGTTTTATTTCATGCCCCAGATTGAGTTTCTTGCTATCATTAAAACAGCCATTAAGAAGGAAACAAGGTTTCCGTTGAGTGCCATGTGTCCCCTACAGCCTGTGCTTAATTTGTAAACCATGAGGTCCTGGAACACAGAGGAGGTGCCGTTCCAGCCCGTCAGGGGGGAGACATATCAAAGAAAATTCACAGTGCCTACACAACGCCCAGGTTCTTGATGTTAAAAGCAAATGTAACTCAACAAAATGTGATCAAAAACAAAGCCCTATTTGTTAATGCTGATCGGAGATTTCACTTCATTCACTCAAAGTCATTGTTTACCTTCCGTCTGTTGATAGCTAGAATGAAGGAAAGATTGAGTTTGGGTCAGAACTCCTATTTGCAACCACAAATAAACAAGCAAGCTTAGACACTAAGTCACATGTTCAGTCAGTCTCTCATTCACTCTGTTTGATTATTATGGAAAGTGACACACCTACACAAAAAATATGTCCCATAATCATTTCACTGCACAACTGCCTACTTAATTTGTTTTCATGGTCATAGTTATCATAAAAGACATTTGTTGACATTGTTGCTAATGGTTCATAAGGTTATAAAGTTGCTAAAAATTAGCTCATGTGACTTGTTCAAAACTCTTAAGTTACAGGTGTCACCTGAAGTCTCTCTCCCTCTTTTAAAACCAAATTTAAACTGTATACAAAATGAGTAATTTCAATGGAACAAAGAAATCATAGTGACATAGTGAGGTGTCAGATCCAATCATATGGGTGCACCTCGGAGCTCCTGGAGTCTGGGTCAAACTGATCCCTGTCTAAAGTTATAGTTCTAAATTAAGTTTTAACTTATAATTCAGTTTTTTCTCCTTAAACAGTCACATTTGTTCTGTACAAAATTGATCTTTAAAACCTTTGCATGCAGGAATATTCTGTAACCAGTATTTTCTATGATATGGTACATAATCACATAATCACTGTTATATACAATTTTTAACCAGACAAGCCAGATAGAATGTTTCACATATCTTATAGGATATATATGATATATATGATATATATCCATCTGGAAAACAGCCCATGGACAGAGTTTGAAGGGGTCAGGTCATATAAAAAAAGTTTGTCACAGTTATCACACTTGTCAAAGCCAGTTGGGAGAAGCACAAAAAGATGACGCGGCTGCAGCATCAATGCCAACCTCTTCAGAGGCAGCCATAGTTTACAAGCTTGCAGCTGCTTATCACTCTCCTTAAAACTAAACCAGTCCCTTAGTTACCATCTCTTTCTCCTAAGAGGACACTGATTTATTTGTGTCCAGTCATATTCTGCCAGACACAAAGAATCAGATTGGAGCTTTTTAAGATGGACCTGCGAGATTTCAGACTTGAAATCTCAGCAGTCCAGCTGCTTCGTAAGGTTAAAGAAGGTGTGCATTGCTTTTATATGTGTGCAGGTTGTAATGCATAACACTGCCAACACAATTTGAAATTGTATGTGTTCTGAGGGGGCTACTTCTGTGAATTAAAAATATGTTTTTTATTGTAAATCTATGGAAAATTAATTACTTTTTTTGCAGGCAGAAAAGATTGAGAGGGGTAAAAAGCAAAAAGCTGCTGATTGGGTTTTTGTACCAACTCACCAAAACTTTATGTCTTAAAAGAGATTATATTCAAGTGAAGGCAGTAATTTCCTGGTTCTCGACCTTGGATTAACATACAGTTTTAATTTTGTTCATCTACTCAAAGCTCTGGTTGTCCCCAATCTGATGGCTGAAACAACTGAGCCCCTGCAGGTTACTTTGTTGTAAAACAAAGAAGAAGAATCCAAACAATGATATGATGAAAAGTGTTTATCAAAGTTAGAATGCTATCAAGTAAATAAGCTGATGGAGCAAATACCAGCTCTAAATTTTAATGTCAGTGGTTCATCAGGCCTCCATTAAAACTCTGCTTTGCTCAAAAGTGTATTTTATGTTATTTTATATAACTGAAAAAAATCAAATTTTACACAAAAAGAAAGGCCATCTTGTCTCTCCTCTCCAGGCAGACATAAATACACTCAGTGGAGAAAATCATCCTAAGTCTTCAGCAGTAAAGATGGATGTTCTGGGTATGGGGGGAAGGAGATGAGCGGAGCATTCAGGTATCTACGGATTCCAGCAAAACTGTCTCAGCCCAACCATTATTCTTATAGACAGGCAGTAGAAAGCCATATCAACACCAGTGACAGGACTGTATGTCTTAAAAAATGTGCGTGTTAAGTATTTATACAGTAAATGCATATATGACTCTTTCTGTGTGTGTTTCTTACTTGTTTGTCTGTGTGTCTGTGCTTTTGTGTTGATATGTTTACCATCAATCATCCCAGTTTGACACTTTTTCCAGGTATTTCATTTTTATATGTGGCCCAGTGTTTGACAACACAATCTATAATTAATCTCTTCCAGCTGGCTTTTGTATTTTCATCTGTCACTTTGAGAAATTCCCAGAATGCAACCCTATTCTCCAGTTTGTTGACAAGTGACGCAGAGGCCTCTTGTGTAGTGTGTGCATTGCTCCATTTAATCAATTCTCCTTTTAAATGAGGTTTTCAGCCTCTTAGCTATTAGCTCACTCACCACTAAACATGGCTGCATAACAGAGTCTCTGTCAGCATGCAGGTTTGTGAAAAGCTGCTTACTGGGCACCGAAAACACAGCCGAAGAGTGTTTTCTCCAAGTGCATTTTTCATTGTTACTCATCAAGCTCAGCATGTTTTGAGCTACAATGACAAAACTTATATAAGATTTGATTTTTCATTGGGTTTTCAGTTTATTTCAATTTTTCATTTTTCAGTTTTAATTAAGCTTCAGTTAGATTAAGTGTTCTTGATAGTTTTAGCTTAGTTTTCGATTTTTCAGAAAGACTTAGTTTGATTTTTCTATTGTTTTTTCAGCAGTTTCAGTGCTTTTACTGGCAAGGTAATGTGTCAGATGTACAAAGCTACATATACAAAATACGTCTTTAAAATGTGCTCAGAAACACATAAGATTTTAAATATTCAAATATAATATGTATGTGAAGCATGATAGGGGCTACAACTTTAACCTCACTTTGAAACCTTGTGATGCCAAATGACAGGAAATGAACCTGATAAACTATCACTGAAAAACCTAAAAATTAAAGGAATTTATTATCATGGTCACATATTTTTTATTAATATATTTTTTATATGAATAATTTTGGTCTTTAAGTCATAGTTTTTTTAAATTATGCATCAGCCTTGAAATGACATAAAACTGTATAATAGAAAACATAACTGTGGCTTTTCTGTGAGATGTTGACAGTGTTCTTATGGAGACAAAAAAAACACTACTAAACTATAATCAGTATTCCCATGATATTACATCATTTGACAAAGTAGGGTTTAAATGATGAAGACTCAAATGGTCATAAGGAAGAAAAGTTAATATGATAAACTTACAGGTTCCACCAGCAGAAATCGGCTGTTTTTTTCTGGTTATTCTTCCCCATAAAAAAAAACTAACAAAAAACAAAACAAAACAGTTCTCTCCATCTACAAAGATAGATATAAACTGTTGGATTATATTTATAAAACGTGAAGAATCAAACTGTAAAAAGCAGCTGTTGCACCTTGAAGGAACACTGACAGCTCATTTCAAGTTCTGTTCCAAAACACGCAGACCTGAAACTCCTGGCTGTTCACATTGAGCTTTTGCACTTTTTGCAGACCACTCTTTAGCCTGAGGAGTCTGATCAGCTTTCTCTTTACTCACAAAACCTCATCACCATCCCAAGTTCCTCCCCAAGTCCCAGTTTCATCTTGAGCCACAGTCCTCACCTCTGGCTCTACACTGAAACCATTCTGCCACAATAATCCCTGTAGTCCTCACTGCCAACCCCCCCCCCGCTTTTATTTCCCTCTCTCTACTGCCACAGAACAATCTTTTCCATTGAACCTTGTCATTACGGTTCAAGCAGAGAGAAGATGGTACAAGAAGTGCTTTTTATTTGTCCCTGGTCTGTGGAGAGTGAGTGTTGAAGTAGTTAGTGTTTTAGTTTTACAAAAACTGTAGTTATCCTCCGTTTTAGCTCGTCTGCCCCAAATTCAATTTGGTTTTCATAATCTGAAGATACTAAATCATTTCTGAAAAATGTATATATATTATACATGAAGCTCCAACAAAAGTTCAGTCACGAGTACAATCCTGTTTCATGTTCAGGCTACATTTTATTTCTCATGCTCTCCTGCACTCCTCCCTCACTCCTCCCATGCATGCTCTCTCCTAATTTCCTTGCTGTCATTGATTATGTCGGGCTGTCAATGGAGATATTAGCTGATCACATCAGCAGGTCACATCCATCCGAAAGCTTAGCGATACACCTTCACTGTCTAGCTTATTAACTTCATGCTATCTTTTTTTTTCTTTTTAATGCTAATTTTTTTTAATTACTCTCTGCCTGCCTTGTAGTTCACTGCAGTTCCTGGCAGATTCATCTGCCTTGTCATTTCTCCAGCCTAGCCAGCTCGTAGTCTCTGCATGTAATATGTATGTGTATATATGTTTAAATTATGTTTTTTGATCTTCTGTAAGACATGGTGAACATGACCTTGTGAATATTCCTGATTTTTAGAGTGTGCTTGCAAATTTGTTATGATGAGGCTCAGAGTAGTTGTGATGGCAGACATTGCATGTGAGTTTTAATTAAAGACTTTATAAAGCTTCCTTGACATTGAGTAGAAATGATACATTTCTACAGACCATACAACTCATCACATTAGTTAACGCTGATACATTTTATTTAAAAAAAAAAACAGCAAGTTAAACATTTCCACACTGAAAATTCTAACTAATGACAAAACGATGAGGGATAATTTAGCGATATATATTTTAAAAATATCTTTATTCTACCAGCATCCTTCCTTCTTTTTTCTTTCAGAGACAAACAAGCCTTTTAAAGGGACAAGACAGTGGCAGAGTAACAGTTCAGGACAGTGGAAGGTGATTCAGACTCCCCTAAAAACAAGAAATAATAACACATGCACTTTAAGGTCTGATAAGGTTTTACTTTTAGGGCGCACAAAATCTTTTGTTTTGCTTTGCTGTGATGATGGATGTGTCTGCCAACCTGAAGGGGGATTATTTCTGTATTTTCTACATTTAACTTAATGGACGGAAGACAGTGAAGACATTGTAAGGTTAGTCATATGAAGAGGATTTTAGTGAATGATCAAACATTAGAGTATCAAGTGAAACACATCAGTAAGAAGCCTGGGAAATTAAGTCAAAAGTGCTTATATTTGATACAAACAGCTGAGTTACAGGAATTTATTTGGTTATGTGATTGTACTGAATATAACTGACTCTTATTTGCTCCATCAGTGTTATGAGTCGAATAAATGCCACTTACACATGCTACAAGGAACTTTTAATTAGCTAAAATTGACTGCCATTGGCTCAGATTTCCTGTAATATCAGATAAAACGATTACAGCAGGCAGCCTAAAAAAGCTTAATATTTTCCCAGGCCAAATTTGCTGCAACAGTTCATTACCCTGGTAAAAAGAAGCAGAGGGAGGAGCAGGAACAGAATAGAGGCAAAAAAAAAGCGCTTTAACCTCCTTAGACTGGTGATGCATTGTTCTAAGCAGACCTGATGGCATACAGCACATAATACACACCATTCACTGAACTTCAGATTAACAGCGAGGTGGACCCTGAAAGACTCCTGGGTCTTTAAGTGTGACTGGCAGCTCTGTGAAAGGCAGCATGGCAGACATTCTGCTCACATATTGACATAAAATACTCTGCTTAAAATAAAAGCGATGGAAAACAAATGGTTGTGCTGTGGATTCCTCGTAAAGGTCAGAACATCATTGCAACCTTGAAAAAAAAATAAATTGGGGCAAATACATCTAACATCTAACCTTTAACATAAAAAGTGCAAAACAATAATTCCATTTTTTTTCAACTGTTTTACTTTATAGGTTATTTGTTTCTCCCTAATAATAAATATGGGGACAATTTGGGCTGCGATTCTGTTAATTTTTCATGAGTCTGAATCATATATGAGGTTTCCTGAACAGGTACAAACTTCCACTGATATACTCCTCATCCTGATCGTCTTTGCTGTCTACAATACCAGTATCTTTCACGTATCTGTCACACTTCTTGATCTGGTTGCATGTCCACAGCCCTTCCTCCACCAGGAGCTGCAGCTCTCTCTCCACAGCAACATCTAACAAATATATGAACAAAAGGTTTGGTTTAGGTGGGTAAAAACATGAAAAGTAAAATATGAGAATCTGGCAAAGCAAGTTCCATAGATCCCCAAATTGTTGGACAGACTTTGCTTGAAAACCAGTTTCAAAGGTTGGGACACCACTGGGTATGAGTATCAACAGGAATCATTTTTTAATTAACAGCCACACATCTATTCAATTTTCAGTTTAACAGCGAGGTTGACCCTGAAATAATACATTTAACTGAGATAAGTGCGGGCAGAGAGAAGCCAAATGCAGACTCAAAAGACAGACTTATGCAGTGATACAGACTTATGTGATAAGAAAACTTGGAACAGGTGTCAGAGTGGGCTGAGAAGCACACCAGGCTGAGACAAAGAAGAACTGTTCACACACACATCTGAACACAGAGGCTTTAAATATGGACAAAACAATGCTTATGCACACCATCTTCATATGCTACCGTTTTACCCTTCTTATATATTTCTCTCTTCTTTTTCAATAACATGTCCTTTTTTCAGTCAGTAAGCACTGACTAGTCAGCCTCCGGCTAGTGCTACCTAGTTTCTAGCTTCAGGTAAAGAGCTGCCTTTTACCAGGCACGGACCATACCAGGTTAAAACTGACAGCTTATTAATTGATAAATAATGTTTTAAGTGTTCATCATCTCATATGACACAAACTTTGTGTTGTATTGGAATTGAAAGGTAAAGGTGGGGACAGAATATACCATTACTTATATAACATCATTAACAGGTGAGGACTGAAAGTATTAAACATCTTACCTGTCAAAATTCACAAGCACTTCATGCTAAAAGATCTCTGAGGCTGGGATTCTGACTCATTTGCTTCAAAGACTTGGATTCACATTTTCAAGCGATAATGCTTGAATAATGCTTCAACATCTGCACAATAGTTCCTGGATAGTGATGCTCACATCTGTGATTAGAGAGAGAATGAAATGAGAATTTGCAGTCTTCCAAGTATGCCTGTGCCAGTAGAGAAAATGGAAAACTGTGCAATTAGGATGAAATTATAAGTGATCTGATGTAACCAACCTTAAGTCTTGACGTGCAGTTGGTTCCACATATTAAAAAGCAATTTTTACAAGTCAGTGATTCCCTGTGAAAAAAAGGCATGTCAAGCCTTAGATTACATCCACATTTGTGGTTGACCACTTTGTTGATTAAACATTTGAGATTTTGGTTTGACAGCATGGGTCGACCCTGGAGGAGGTTCAGGAGAGTGCAAGTGACAGCTCTTTAAGAAGGCATGGCAGATGACCTGCTCATATTACAAAGGCCTAAGATTTCAAATACAAGATCATTTTCATTTTTTTTTCTCTTTCTTTACCTGCAAGGCTAAAACAGATTTGCATTTGTTTGTACATGCAAAAAGAGCTAAAAAAGTTATGTTACTAACCAGCCCACATATATCTGGTTAATTGCTGGATATAAATATCTCTCTTTCAGAGAGTCACATTTGTTGGCCAGTTTTATTCACTATCTAGCTACATTTTCACTTAGTTTGTGCGATTTAATTCAATGTGCTTGCAGAGGTTAGAGGGGTAGAGGACTGCACACCAAATTAGTTCTTTTGTGTAAATTGTACATAATGTTCATTTGTTAAATTACTTGCATAGCTGTGGAGCTATTAAACATAAATAGCTTCCAGCACTTATCTAATGCTCCCTGAAGGAAATCTAAGCTGGAATTGACAAAGCACATACTGAAACTTTATCAGTTAAAAAACAAGTACAGTCTACAGATGAAAATGTGTTGGTTCACCTATTTAAAGGACAAACAAGGATGCTGATGAGTTAGCTGTAATGTCAAAAAGAATGTGCCATCAGTTAGATTATTCTAAAGTCTGACTGTTGTTAAAATAAATTTAATGGTGAGATGCAGTTATTTTTAGTAAAATTGTTGCTTTATTCAAATATTTGTGGAAACAGTGAGTGTGTGTGCAAATGATTGATTAACATTCCCAAGGAATGAATGTCCAGAGATTTATCGACATACTGATTTCCCTGACTTCACGCCCCCTTTGCCAGCCTTTGATGATTTGACTCCAGACTCATAAGACGCATAGAGTGATGAATTGAATCCCAAAATGGAAGAAATCTGCACAATGAAATTTAAGCCAGAGCTCTGAGGAAGAACACCATCTGTGACCTTTCCCTCCCTCATGGGTTTTACAGGAGGAGAGGAACCACAGATGCAGCACACTGACTCTCTCAGCCCCACTTATGTCTGCACATCCTCTCTCACAAACTCACAGCATTCTTTCCATTCTTTCAACCACTCAGGTTGCTTTATAATATGAGCCTGAATATAGTCATTTACACACACACACACAAACTCACACACACACACATTAATGGCAGGGGCTGCTCAACCTGCTCATTGTGAATACATACACTCACACAGCCATGGAGCAGCGACTGGGAGCAATTTAGGTATCTTGCCTAAGGACACTTCAACAGGACTTCTGATAAGCGGATGATCCTGTCTATCGCCTGGGTTACAGCCACCCCACAGTGAATGCACACTCTGAAAATAGTCACAAACAGAAGCCTGCTTAAATTTAATAAAATGTATTATTTAATAAGCCATTTGGCTGAAGTCGGTAAACATGTCTAGCATTAATGAACTAGTTAGACTTGATCCAAACTTAACAGCCACAGTTTGAGCATGCTAAATGGGTTAATATCTTTTGCTTTCTCCAACATGCTGTCATTGCCATTGCTATTCATTCTGCAGGCTCTGCCTCATACTGTATGCAGTGATATGTACCACTAATAATAATGCTTGTTCAAAAATTCAATTTTTTTGGGCAAATATCACACAACTATTTTTTTTGTATTTTAATTCCAGGGAAGGATTTGACATTAAAGCTTAAAGACTCATTTTAGAAATTAAAGTCAAAATAAATTCTATCATCAGGGCCATGACTTGCACACTGACCAATTACCTTCTGCCTGCTTGTATCCTCCTCGGAAGCCTCTGGCATGCTTTGGGGCTGGAAAGTAGCCTGTGATTATTAAGCTAGGAGAACAGAGAAATTATTTTTGCATCATGTGTCACTGTACATCTTTACTGAGGAGATTTAAGCAAATCTCAGTGGTACTGGAGTTTGTGTCTGAGCCAGATAAACAGAGGGAGGGATAAGAAAAGGTCTTCAGCTTGACAAACACATGATGCTACACTGTTATTCATACTTCATTCAAAGAAACAGTTTTTCTGTGTCCCTGCAGTGCTATGTTTTAATCTAGTTTTTTTTTTTTGGTGTGAGTTGCTAAGTTTTTGGACTATCAGTTGTGCAGATGTCTGCCTTTTCTCTAATATGATGGAGCCAGAAGTCACTCTAATACCAAACCAAAGTGCACCAACCAACTGTATCACCACGCAGAAGAAACGAGGCATCCCTCCAGCAAGCAAACTAAGCTAGCTAATGTAACAGGTCAGCGAAGGAAAACACTATTACTTTTTACAGCACACACTGTCTGGAGTATAAACCTCTCATGATAAGCATACTTTGTTCTGCACAGAGATACATATGGCAAGTGTAGAAAGAATAACAGTTTCCACATGAAAGTGCTCAGAACAGGGTCTGTGGCATATCTTGGCTAACTTGGACATATTTTCTGGAAAAAGATATCGCTAAGGATTTTTTCAAATTAATTTCTTGGTTTAAAAAAATTGCTAAAGCTTTTTTAATTAATCTTTAAATTGTGTTACCTCAACCCCAAGTTTAACTTGATATTCCAGCTCAGCTAGAGCCATGTTGTGCCAGACTGGACAGATTGTCAGGTGTTGCAGGTAGGGAGGGAGGGCTAGCAAACAGCTAACTGATTAAATAATTTGGTTTGAAATTCATTTAGCTATTACAGAATATAAAATATGCATTATGGAGCCTAATTCATTCCCTGTGGTTTATATGGATCACTGAAGATAGCAATGGGCCAAATGAAAAATAATAAAATATCTACAGTACTGTGCAAGAGTTCAGGCTCTGCTTTCTCTAGACTGTATACAAAATGATACAATTCAGAAAGAATGCACTTAATGTCTTTATCTGAACTCAATCAAGAGTTTGTCTTCCATCATGTTATTGAGTCCACAGTCAAGTTTAAAACTCCAAAAACCATGTTCATCTGTCCCAACCAAGATGTCCATAGAGGTAGCAAAGCCTTTAGGAGCAGTGAACTGTGCCAACTCAGTTTAAAACCCTGGAGACTGCAGCTACATTCAACAAATCTAAACTGCAGCAAGGCCACAATCCACAGAGGGAGATGTTGGAGGCGGAGGTAACAAGCGACTTTATTTTGTATGTGCATTCAACTGAACCATAGCTGAACAAGGAGCCCAAAGCAAAAACAACTTTCCTTTCAAGTTCAAGGTGGATGCCAAGAGATTTCTCATGGCGTTCTGAACATCTTTTCAGGCAGAATGGGGCTCAACGGCTGATTGAGTAAAGAGCAGCACAAACAAGAATTAATCTGGATTTTGAGATGGAACAAGGCTGAATGATTAGGTATTTAGTTGTAAATTAAAAAGAAGCGCGAGGCAGAATCACTCATGGGTGAATGTGCATCAATGCTCTAAGCCCTCAATAAGAAAAAAACAATGGCATGTGAATGAAAAGTAATTACTAGTTTTACAAATTCACGAATCAGTAGAATGGACCTGTTAAAACACTGGTCTTGATTGTCTTTAAGGTAATCATATGATTGGATTTTGAAAGGTAACAAATCTGAGGTGTTGCTGCTTAAACAAACATGACCAAACTTTTTTTCACATTAGGGATTTTTGTGTATTCAAGATCTGTAGATCACAGTTCAACACTCACCATTGAGGCCACATTTTTCTTTAACATGTCAGAGAAGAGTCAAAAAATGTGTTTTTTTTCTCGATTTGCTAAAATGTGTCACTGTCTCACAGAGTTCAAAGCCTTAGAAACTATTAATCCATCACAGGCTTGACTCCCTTGCTCCTCTGCTCTGACCTTGGGGCCATAAACAGCATTACTGATGTATTACAGGAGCAGAGACTGAATAATTACATGGAGGAGTTGAGGGAACTGACGCACAGCCTGACAGGCTGGACGTTTCCAGCATGGATGGGTATACGAGTTAGAAGGTACACAAAAAACAGAAAAACTGATACCTGATTTAATTTAGCCTTAATCTTTAACCTTCTATCTTCAGTACAATTTCCTTATGCAGCGACACACAATTCCCAGCACTCCTGCTACACTGCAGTGATCCATGGAAGTCCTGTTCAAGCACCAACTGTGATTTGTGCTGATAAAGAAAACCAGTTGCGAGCACTGGAATGCCCTCCTGACTATGCAAGCCTTCCTGATCATGCATATGGTAGCTTTTTACCCTGCTTAAGCTGTTATCTGGTCTTTGAGTCGTAGCTGTAGACCAAACTCTTGTTGCCAATGAGGATCCTAACAGCAGAGGGAACACTGAGCTATCTTGTACCATCAAATAAAAACTGATAGATGTATGTGTTTTTTCTCTCAGGCAGCTGTTGTTTGCAGTTGTATGCAAGTGCCACAAGAGGCTAACTTGTATATTAAAAGTTAGTATATTAAAGTATTAATCTGGGCCCCAGTGACAGTGTGTGGCAGGGATGACATGTATTTGTAGGCAAACCAGGAGGTTTGCATTGCCCTGGTTAGCCAATTAGATTTTTCTGTTTGAGTTTCTAAAACCGAATGTAATCACCAGATGTAAAAACTAACCAACTACGCTATGGTATCATATTTCACCATCACCACTAATAAGCTTTCCACAACACTACACACTAACACAGTGTAAGTTGCTAAGTCTAGGTTTAAATTAAAATGAATAGTTTGTAAAAGCACAAGTACCAACACAATTAGGCTTGAGTAGATTAGTATGTCATCATTGCCCTCATCATTTATCGAGGTCATCCTATTTGTTGAGTCCAGATTTTGCCTGCAGCCCAGTCTGATCAGTATAAGATACCAATATTTGATGGTGCTGTAAAACAGCATCAGTTAGAGTTAAGGCTCATTTTAAAATCACTGCCATATTATAAATGTGAGTTGTTTGTGATCAGGACAAAAAAAATAAAAATAAAAAAACATTCTGCTCAAATCCAGAGACTTAACGATACAAGTAGTTATGGACGTGGGCTCTAACAGCCTTTAATGTTTAGAAGCAATCCTTGTGATATGGTCTATTGTTTGTATACAAGATGTGGACACTTCATAAACCATTAAGTTCACAATGTGTCTCATACTTAATGAATTCTTTAGCAGCACAGCAGATGTTTGTTCTGTTGAGCAAGGAAAAATAATTTGCAGCATTTATGCTTACATATTGACGGAACTAACTTCCCTGCATACAGAGAGAAAGAGCAGGAGCAGCATCGACTGTGGCTTCAGTTCAGTCTGCCTGATGGTGAGTGTATATTGTACCCTCAAGCCCCACCAGGATCAGCCTGCTTCTGCAGCTGTGCCTTCACATGTGAACAAATCAACATGACAAACTCTACCTGACTCATATATTTATTTATTGTAATCAGTGCCATCTCCTCTGACGTCTGCTTAATTTATGCTGCAGCTTTACAAAGATCAGAAGAGACGGGAATAAGCAAACACAGTATTCATAAATTATGTAGATTGAGGCTCATAACTATGCTCAGCAAAGCGGATCTAAGATCAGTTTTTGTAAAATGTGTCATAGTCATAGTCTAAAGACAATGTGGTATTTTTTTAAAATGATGATATTTTTGGTCTGTTCTGGTACAATGCCATGGTTTCAGACCATCTGTAAAATCTCACCACCATTGACTGGAATAACATAGCAACTCCTCGAAAGTAAAGCCAAAATATCTTGATAGGATAATGGAAACTGACAGATGGAGAGGAATGAAACGATGTCAACCTCCTGAGGAATCAGCTTTAAAGAGAATGATAGTAAAGGTTCTGTTCAACCATTGTGTGACTTACTATGGTATGTCAGCGACAAACGGGAAGCTATAGTCTGTGCCAGCTCATGCCAGCTCATAAATGACTGTAAGAGAGAAAAGTCTCTCAGAATGACTCTAATGGTGCTGAATGACAACAATTGACATGAACAACGAAAGCACTCCTACTGTAGTTCTATTTGTACCACACTGAGTGTAACCCTCAAGGATATCAGGATGTTTTTTTTATGTGTAACAAACGATATTACTTACATACAACAACACTGTGTATGTAGCTTTAAAAGTCAGCTTTTTTTAGGTGGGTTTGGTAAGAAAAAACACTTGGTTTGAGACAGGAATATCCGTGTAATATGAGAAACTGAGAACTCATTACGATGAAACTTGGCAGCAAGAAATGACTCTTTTGGGGAAAGCTGTCAGTTAATAGGATTTACAGGAAATCAAAAGGACAAGGGAAGATCCATCCTGCTTTGAAAAAAGCTTAGAGGCTGTTTAAAATAATAAAGGTTTTACAGATGATGAAGGTATTTCTACTGTCTGTATTTTGTTGCCTTGCATATTATTAGCATTTGTTTAAGCTCTATCATGACAACAATTGTTAACAATAGTTGCAAAGAAAACTCACCAAAGGCAAAAACAGCCAAAAAGCTAAATCTGTTGAATGCTTATAACCGGCAAAATGTCAGTAAACCCTATTTTCACCAAAAGTTTGTTTGTCCTTCATACTTTTTAAAAGCATGATGCCAAGGTTACTTATAAGAACCTCCCATGTATTTATATATATATTTATATATCAAGAGCAAGCAGCCAAACAGCTTTCAAACATGTTACTGTATGTTACTGCTTCACATCCAGTTTCCATCACCTGTCAAGACTCATGGAGGTTGGAGAGGTGAGACTGAGGTCCTGCTGACATCCTGAGTGATGAACTTAAGCACTGAGCGGCCTGAGGGACAAACTCTGACTGTTTCATGCAGAATATCAATAAAACATGAGGTGTTTGGAGACTTTGTGTCTGACAGATCACTTTTATTTATGGAGCTCCTTCTGCATAATGCTGCTGAAGATGTAATCAGTGGAGTAGCAAAGCCCAGTGATCTATGTCTGTGCTCTTATCTGATCGCTGAGGGGCTGAACGCTGGCCGGGTGGGGACGACGTGTGGCAATGTTCCTAATTAATCGTCCATATTGTGCAGATTTTGTGATGTGAAGAAAGAACCGCTGCCTCTAACCTCGGCCCTGTCAGCTTACATCCTCAGACTTTTGTGCGATAAAAGAAAAAGGTAATGCGAAAAAAAACATTAGAAATATTTATTTATTTCCAAACATTTAAGCCCCAAGGTGACTTGATTGAGATATAAGAAGTATCCAGATCCTTTACTAAAAGGTGGGTTGAGCTATTCTGGATTACAGTAGTTGGTTGTTGAGTATCTTCAGTATTTTACAACACAGGAACAGAGAGGTATGACGAATTGTAATCTAAAAAGCAACAGTAGCTAAGGCGGACTGACACAAAGCGGTGGTGTAAACAGTACAATACTTCCCTCTGTGATGTAGCAGAGAAGAAACGCAAAGTTGTAAAAAGTGGAACTACTCAAGTGATGTACACATACCTCAGATTTACTAACCTCAGTACTGTATTGACTGGTTTCAGTTACATTGCACCACTGATCAGGAGGAATATTAAATGGTGTTGTGGAGGTATGCAGAAAGGAGACCGTGGAGCTCCAGATGTTCCTGATGATGTCTCCAAATTATAATGACACTGAGGTGACAAATATTGTTCTGACTAAGCAATCTAAACTTGTGCCCCAAGAAGTCCCACCGCTCAAGGAGAAAAAGTCTACTCTACATGCTCAGTTGTGTTTTAAAATACTACACTATGTTTTGCCACCATTGTATCACATTGCTATGCCAGACATATTTCCCAGAATAATTATGATAGATACACACTGACAACAGAGGCCTGTGATGTCGTTTGTAATCAGGTGGGTGGTGATGGCGTTTCTGCTCGTAGCGCTGCAGTCTCATCAGATCACTAATCAGGGAGCAGGCCACTGGTAATTATCCAACCCACCTCCAGAATGCAGCAGGAAACATCAGCAGAGAGTCATCACACTCTCCATCCGCCTCCTCCTCTCTTAACGCTGATTGCTGCTGTTTCATCTGCATGGAGAAGCATTAATCAACTCTCTTCATTCAGGTGAGGGCCCATTTATTCCTAACACTTGACACCAACCTTGAGTGAGCGCTGAGTTAAATTCAATTACCATTCCAGTGAGCCATGGAATGTTTTAGCCCACACGTCACATTAGAGACGAACAGAGACCCTAATGGCATTTTGGTAATTTTGAATCATGTAAGCATGTAGTGATACTGATACAAAATGATTATTCAAAAATGACAGAAGATATGAAGGAAGCTCTGAGGAATTTGTAAAATTATCTGTGACGGGCATGTAGATTGAAATACTGCATTCAGTGACTCTGAACCCTCAGGACTTTCCTGTTGGAGTGATCAAATGGAAAAAGAGCTTCGAACAATAAAATGACTGCCTCTGATGAACAAAGGCGAACAATGACATGTATTGAATACACAGAGGTCTGCTTTTTAAACTTCAAAGAACTAATCCAAAAGCTTCTCTCCAAGTCAGACTGACAGGCTTTAATTTGTAGATGGATTATCAGATGAAAAGTCCCTGAGAGTTTTACAGCAGCAGCAGTTCAGCTTCCCTCAAACATTAACATTCAACCCACCTTTTTGATTTCAGCACCACTCAAGTAGCTTCTTCATTATAAAAAACAAAGAGAGAAAGTAAGAAATTGCTAAAGGGAAGGACCAAGTGTCATGAAACTTTAATCCATAAGTTTCAAGTCTTTTTGAAAAGTTTGTCCTCAGATTTCTTTGTCTTAATGACTTGGAATAATAAAAAATGGGGGAAAAAATAATGGAAACTATGAATTTGACCACACATATCTGCAAGGATGAGTAAGTAAAATGAGCAAACCACTGAGCCAGTGGACAGACTAGTATTTCAGCTGCATAGAATTTGTTGCAGTTGCTGTTTTAAGAGTCTGGGCCTGTGATTGCAGGTTTATCATGGCGAAGTTGCTGCATGTCCTGATGAGTGTGGTCTGTTTCAGCCTGGGGGGAAAAAATGTATGATGAAGCAGTCTTGCATTTCCAATACTGGATCATCTGTAGATTGCTAGTCATGTCTCCTAAAAAAATATGTCTACATACAGCAACTGTAAGCGTTTTTTGAAAGGAACATAACGTGCCAATAAGATTATGTTTTCTCTCAAAACAGTAAGGATACATTGTAGATAAATAAATCTGGCTAGTTGCAAAAATGTACAAAAAAACAGACTATATCAGCAAAATGTTCCCGGACAATGTATTGCATTTGTTTTTATTTATTTAACAGCTGAGACACATCAGCTCCATGAGCAATGCGTGTGCACGCACCTCATTGAGCTGCTGTGGCTCTGATGCCTGTGGCGTCTACACAGGCTGCAATGCAGCTGCAGTGCTTCAACTGCCGGCTTTCTGTTTCTGAACTTAGTTCGACTGTGATATATGCCATTCATAATGAGTACTTCTTTTATTCATAAAGAGAGCAAGAGCAAGAGCATAGGAAAAATACTGTTCTTGACCTGATATTTATATTTTTCATATCTGAGACATATTCTACAGATGTAGACACTGAAACTGTGGTAAAGGGTGATCGGTTTTTGCTGGAAACGGAGCACATCATTTGGAAAAGACATGCAAGATCAGGAATGTCCTGACGTGCGGCTGCAGCATTACCAGTTGACATCTCATGCAGACTGTGTTGCCTTTTTACTCTGCTAAAGTAGCACTGAAAAGCAAAAATTTTTCTCAATGCACACCCACTGCTTACCTGGCCACTGTTTCCTGACCATAACCCTGAACACAACATTTAACCAGGAACCAATACAAGATATCCACTCTTTATCTGTTTCCTACAAAGAAGTCTGGTCATCTTAACTAATACAGAAACCAAGTAAATAGAGAAAAATACTTTGTAAAAGTTCTTGCAAGGATCTCTGCTTTTCAAATCAAATAGACCTGAGATATTCTTAAAGTGCCAAAGGCTTACTCTCTTTTCCCAGACAGAGTGAAACTCAAACAAAGCTTAAAAAAAACAGCAGAAGGAAGAGCTCTGTCCAGAGAAAGCTGTGAGATTTAACAACATTTGATCTTTTGTCTTGATCATCTCTTGGATTTCTCAGATGGTAAGGTCTCCTTCCACTTTATTCCTTGGGTCCCCAGAGTTTAATGCTTACGTTTCAGTGTGATGAACGATGTATGTGCAGTTTGTAACCGGAGAGCTGTTTCGACATTCATCTGTATCCCAGACTTCCCCTGTAGCAGTTCAGCTAAGTTGTTGTGGGCCAGAATTTGTAGATTTTTTTAAAAATTCTGTTTATTGTACATATTATTATTACTGTATTTCAGAGGCATCATGTGATATGTTAGCCAGCTTCATGCCAAATTCCCAGATTCACAAGCTGACAGCTCTCTGAGGAGCATCTGCCCCTTCTAGTCTGCCATGTGTGTGCGTGTATGCCTGCGTGTGTGCGTGTGCCTGCGTGTGTGGGTGTGTGTGCATTTGTGTTTGTGTGTGTGTTGCTGCCGTTTTTATAGTCAAGCTGTGTGTGCTTTGTCAATAAATAAGTTGAGTCAGAATGTCACTTCTCGCTGTACTGTAAGGATTGAAGGATCTGAGAGAAGATTTTTCATAAATCTGTGACTTGAGTTTATTCATCTCCCTGATCCCCAGAAACTGCCTATGCAGGAGGAAAAGTCAATTGTCAGTACTAGTAACAAAATATCTTAGCTAAAAGAAGTCAGTGTAAACAAGTGATCACATCTGTTAAAGTAATACAGTTGCCCATTACAGTCAATGTGATGCACAACTTGACCTGAGTATAATTGAAATTTAATGCCTTTAAATTATTGATTTGATATGATTGTTGATATTTGCATACTGTTATATATTTAGAGCTAATTATCTTTCAACAGTAATATCTTTCTGTGCTGCTTCAGTACTAAATGTTTCTGATCTGTCTGGCCAGTAACAGCATATTTTAATTATTTAAAATTTAACCAATAACCGACCACATTTAAATTAAGACCCAAGTCCTAAACAGTGTTGGACTGAAGGTGATTTTATGCTTTATATTTATCTGCCTACATTAGAGAAGATATTAAAAGGCAATAGCAAAAGTTAAGACCTTATGAGGTTCTTTAGGCCCAAAGAATGATAACATGCTTTAAGAAAATACTTTTGACTCTGATGCTGCTGTCTGCTGTCCAGATGATGCAGATGAACAATTTTTAATCTCTTGTATCATTCAGCAAAAACACTCAGCCAATCTGGACCCTTTGAGAAGGTGATGTACATGGGAGCAAAGGGACCTCCACCAGCTCCACCCCTCCATTTAAGTCAGTTAGCTGTGTCTGACAATCCTCAAATCAGGGGAGCTCCGTCTCACTGGGTGAGAGCTAAAGGCACAATGCCTTCATTTGGCAGACGTCTAAAGGCTTCTGAGGGGGAGGCACTGATCTGAGCTGGACTGTCTGCAAAAGTCATACAGAACATTCAATCAGTGAAAACGGGATCCACCATCCGCCTGTTACATGGCAGAGTGGTTGGGCAAATTCATTTTCAGTTTCCTAAAAAGGTTGTTTTTTTGTAGTTCTGTTTGTTTTATGCCTTCACCTAAAGTGAGTTTAGTTCTTTGATGAAGATTTAACGTTACTGCAGAAAATTGTCTCTCCCTAAAATTTACTGTAGATATTCAGTTTTATTACTACACTTAACTGGTTTTATTTTTCATTATGTTTCATAGATATTTATATTTATTATTGTCAATGAAAAATCTTAGTGGAGTTTTATCTGTTTTATTAGTTTCATTTCTGTCAAAACTATTTCTTTTGTTGATCTTTGCCCTTTGTTTCACAACCTCACAAACTACAATATCAAAACAGGCTTCGTTTCTTCCTCCCAGAGTCAGAGAATCAGTCTGAATCAGTCCTAACCTCCACCTTTTGAACTGAAAAGTTACTTATAATTATATGTATGAAAATATAAATAATTTAAAAGTAATATAAAAATATTTTGACATTTCCATCTGCCGGATAATTCAGTTTGAGTCATTTAGCGAAGCCCCTTTATCTCCACTCTGCAGACAGAAGAATATTAATATCCATTTATAATGTCATGTAGTGCATAAAAGAGGACCTCCTCTGAAAAGTTTAGGAGGAACAACAATCTGTGATGTAAATTTATGTAAATTTAATTTGCTGTAGAGAAGGAATGTGTTGCTGTGTTTCGGCTTCATTTAACAGGGAAACAAAAGACCTCTGTTGCCTCTAAACACTGTCTTTCCACAGCATTTTCTACTACAGTAATGATAATTTTTCCACAACAGGATTTAAATTTCCACGCATTCCATGAAAGTTGTCTCTAGGGCCAACAGCAACGATTATGGGTGAAACCTACATTAAGGCAGGTCAAAATAAGTACATTTTCAGTAATTGTATAAATGGCATTATTCAGATTTTAAAAGCAGTAGGTGCTAGATGATGGATGGTACTTGAGGTCATACATGATTTTAGCAGATAATCTGGATGGTAATGGCATTCTTTTTATCAAGGGCAGCACAATGAGTCATAATGAGCTTCACTGGCAGACTGATACACATAAAAAGCCGCACATAACTTTAATCTTAACAAATACTGAGACTCCAGAAGAAAGGCTAACACCTAGAAAGATAAGAATAGGGTGGCTAAGTGGTTGTTATGTGAGTAAAAAGAATCATTTGCTAAAGTCGAGCCTTAATCTGCATAAATAAGTAGGAAAAGCATAACACAATGGACACAATAAGACATGTAGAGTCAGATTGTCACATGATAGAAGCTTAGTTTGTCAATGAAAATAGGTTTCTAATTTTTAAGTTGAAAAATGATTTGATATTGTTAATGCTTGGGTCAGTGTGTTCCTCATCATACTTTAAATTAGTTGTTGTAAAGTTGAGTAAAAGATGCTGAATTAAAGAACATCTTTCCTGCTGGCTAAAGACAAAGAAATGGACTGATGTACTGTATCTTGCTGTATGTGTTGAGCGGGCGGATGACACTAACAGACGCTAACAATTAAACAGATTTGGTGAGTGGATTTACATATTTTCAGCATCAGTCATGCATCCTGGTGAGTTATGCCTTTCATACCTTTTAAGTTATTGGGGGAGTTATGATGTAGATGAAATTGACTTTGAAACATTTGTCTGACAGACTGATGCTAGTTTCAAGATATAAAGTGCAGCAAGTCTGTATATTTGGGACATAAGAGGGTTGCTGACTGGGGTATCCACATGACACATCTTGTGTATATTCCACAGTATGCTAGCATTTACCAGAGAGACAATCTAGCCTTATCAGCCATTCACACTAGTGGAAAGTAGGCAAAATTACCTTGTGTATCCAACAAAGATTGGAATCTTACAAATGAGAGTGGCCTATGTGTGGATTGAAAAAGTGAGGCCTCATTAACACAAAGTATTAAAATGTGATCTGAATCTTGATAATTACATCCAATTTATGAGCCTCTGCATTTACAGCTGGTTTTATTCTCAATTCATGATCAGTTAGTTACTAATATTCAGTAATGATGTGCAAATCACCCAGATGAGGACAGCAGAGATGTCAGCTAAAGCAAGTTCCTGGTCTACGGATACAATTATGGATGACTGTCCATCAGTTTTTCATTGTACTTGTTTTAGTTGGTTGCAAGAGAATTCTTGCTCATTTTTGCAGGGCAGCTTAAGCTTGTAGCAGAGAAGGCTGAGTTGTGTGGACATTATGGTCCATTTCTCAAACACCTGTTAAACATGGAGAACACACGTCTTCAGCCACTCTGCCCACAGTAACTTCTCGCCTCCTCCTTTTGATCCATGTCCAGTTTGTTCTACACAGCCAAACAGAGCTTGTTTTGCTTGTAAAATAAACTTTTTCTATTCTGAAGTTAAACTGATGAACCATCTGGTTTCTTCAGGCTTCAGACATTAGCAGGAAAGTCTTCAAACTGGCTGCATTATTATTATTATAATTATGTTGAAAAAAAAACAGTTACCATGATCATGTTTTTTGCCCAGCCATCTTGGCTAATCAATGAGACAACTTTGAAGATGATGAGGCTTTGTTTCAGATCCCAGTCCCGCACCAAAATGTGTATTAGACCAACTGATTACTAGAGAACAGTGTGTAATGGCCTTTCAGACCAAATCAGGCGACGTGGTGATCACAGCAGGCTTGTGTGACAGTGTCGTCCACTTTGCAAATTCAAGTAATTTCTCAGGTGATTTTGCTCCACAGTTCCTGTAAATCAAACAGTCTCCATGGGATTTCTTTGTCAAGCTCTCTTCATTGCTCATGCATGACAGCATTCACAGCTTGTTAAGGAAATATAATATTTATCACCTAATATGTGATACATAAGTTGTAGGAGAAACAGCTACCAGACAAGAGATGTTTAGAGGAGCGAATGAAAATGCTTTTTTGAACTGTATATCATTATTTTGTATGATTATTTTGGCTAAACGATATCAAAGAGACTATTGTTTATGCTGAAATGCTGCACACTTATATGGAATAAAAATATTTTCCTCTTCTCTCTTCTTAACTCCCACCCATGAATCAACTACAATGCAGAGACAGTGAAGAATAAATATGATAGCATATAGCATGAGATGACTTGTTATCTTTTGAAGGGCAGCTTAAGCTTGTAGTTTAAGGAAGAGACGACTGAGCCAAACTTTTAACTCGCTAGAGGGATTTTTTTCTTGTAAAAAGGTGGTCATGCTGATCAGCTTTCTTATTACAGTTTGTTTGGTGCATATTTATATCTTGTGTAACATGTTTTCTTTTAGGATGGGATGTCAAGATACAGCTAGCATGTTAATGTCAGGTGAAAATGTGGTAAGTCAAGTAAAACTGTTAAATCTGAGACTTGTTTTAAAGGATTTCACAGATTCTACTGATATCTGTGAATCAGTAGGGTTACTAAAATATGTAATCAGTTTTAATTATTACAGATATATTCATTTATTAGTTCTTATAACAAGGGTTGGGCAATAAAATGATCTCAAAAGAGGATTGTGATAAAATTAAGGTAAATTATGATGAAAAGCTTTGGGTGCTTTCACTTGATATGGACAGATCTAACAGACATACTAACTATGATGCAATAAAGTCTGTCTGTAGTTTCAATGTCCAATATTTATATTTGGATGGCTGTTTTTTTTGAGTCGTTTATATTAAACTATCAACTTTTCTTCACTTTGCTTTGTTTTCATGCTGCAATTATCTCTTTCTGTCTACCTGTCAGGCAAACACAGATTAGCGCTTCAGCTATAACACTTTCAATGTCTGCAGTTCCACTGAAGTGACAGTCTTTGTTTTATCATCTGTGCTGCTTAAAACTTGCAGTTTATACAGGCAGGAAGTGAAAGTGAAAAAAAATATCAGTCTTATTGTGAGGCTTTTATTTTTCTCATGATATAAAGAAAAAACATTTTGAGTAACAGAAAAGCTTCCTGACTAACTCAAAGAAAAATATTGAAGTAAAGTTTTTCCACTGACTTTAATTGTGTATTCATATATACAGCAGGTGTGGAAATTATGTTGGGTTATAACAGATGGATATTAGTTGGCTTTGGGACTGTGCTGCGGCTGAGCTCTTATGTGTGGCTGTAAAACACACACGTCAGTCCTCCAGTCATTTGAATCCATTGACACACACTGTATGGCTCCGACATCTCACATTTTGCAGAAGGTTCATCATCCTCGTAGAAAAAAGTGTTTATAAATCAATACCAAGTCCAAAAGTCTAGTTTAACTGGAACAAAGTTGTGTTTGGATCACCACATCTACTCTGAATGTTTCCTTTTCAGAAATGAATTTTTAAACATTTCAATATGGCAGAGAAATATTGTTTAAAGCACACAAATAACCATTTACATTTTTAAATATTTACACCTTCAAAATGACAGCAAGAAGGAAAAAAAGAAAATAATCAGTCATTATGTTTTTGACTTCACATTTTGTTGAGTCACTGGTACCAGTGGCTGAGGGGCTCTGTGTGTCTGGTAATTCACTGAGCTCTCAGTAAATCCTCCAGCTCTGTCCTGTCTGATCACTGGGAGGTATGTGCTCCTGTTAAATGAAATACTCCTTCAGGTTTTCACTGGGAGCACTGTGAGAGCCTGCCTGGCTGCTGAAGGGGAACTCGTGGCCGTCTTCAGGCTGAGGGGCTTTGACTTCCTGGTTTCTATACGTCTCTTTTCTTCTGCAGATGAATCTGGCCATTATTGCCAATGCAGATATGGTAACAAAGATCACCACAGCGATAACCCCTGAAAAGACCAAAAAATACACAAAATGACTCCAAAATCACACACATGAACATGAGCGACCAGCTTGTTGTCAGGTTTCAGCAGTGCCCCGATTAAGCCAAGAGATAGCTTATTTTGAAAAATCTTGCTGCTTCATCTTTAACATAAAGTGGTTTTAAAATGTAAATACAACAGTAAAATATTTTTTTCTGGGATGTTTTCAACCGTTGAGTGACTTCATAACCAAATCTTCATAATAAAAAGCCAACCACTTGCCTCTCATCACTGCCTCCTTTCTCTCTTTAGACTCTTAGATCAAAATTATTGTATTTTCACTTGCAAACAAAGCAATGCATCTTTCCTGTCTTAGAAATTCACTTTCTTATTCTTTTTACAACAGCAGACTGTTTTTAGGCTGTAGCCTCCCAAATATTAAGTTCTGAGTCGACTGCTAATTCTTACTCCTGCTGAGATGAATTATATTACCTCCAATTAGGGCTGAGTCGCTCCTGATGTCGTTGACTAATGGTTGACCAGGATCCACTGAACTCGGTTGGTCTGTAGAGAGAAAAAGAAAAAAACAAAGAAGAAAAACTTCTAGAAGCCAGAACAGGAGTCTATAAAATTGGAGAAAAAAAAGGTAAACAAAAAAAGACACAGAGACGAGAGCTGAGATGAGGGGAAGGGGGGTTAGAAGAATATATGATATAGAATAAAAAAGAAGAAAGATGAGATAAAGGAGTGCATGGGGACAGATGAGGAGAAAGTACAGTCAGTGAGAGAACCATCAATCAGTGCAGAAAGTGCTCGGTGAAAGCCTCAGCTCAGCCTCCAAGGACTTCACTACAGTTGTCTGGCTAATCTCATCTGTCGTAACGCCATCAGTCTGTCTGCTTACCGAGGAGGATGGTTAATGGGCCCATAAAAAAGTCTAATGAACATCCCAAGAATAATATTAAAGACACACCAGACTGATTCCCACACTGGCAGAGGGTGGGGTACTTACCTAATGATGTACACTGTATATAATATTTTATGGGATATAGGGGGTTGAGTGTGCTCCTTGTACCTGAAAAAGAGTGCGTTGTTTCTGCTGCGTGGGGATTGGCTGCGGAGGATGATCCACAGTTCGACTGGGCCAATGGGCCGGTGACAATAACATGGCTGTCAGGGTGCAGCAGAGCAGCTTTCAGAGGACTGATGGAGTTAAAGCGCACGCCTGACAGACAGCCGGTGAACCCATGAGAGGCCACCTCGACCAGCTCTTCATCCAGCTCATCAGACTCTGAACACACAGAGAGAGAAACAGAGAGCAGAGAGATGAAGTGAGACGACTCATTCGTTATCAGCAAGTTCCAATTACACACTTGAAATACAGCAGTGATACACATTTATCTTGATGAGACCAGGTTGGCGATGATAAGTTGTATCCATCTATGTCTTAATCATTTTAATGTCCGTCTTGACGTTACATAAAGGTAAGGCCTGCTGAAAATGAGTTCTCTTAACTGATCTGTCAAAAAGAAAAACACTGATGGTGTTTGATACAGAAATACACATTCTGTTTAAAGGCAAATCTTTTGAACGCCATATTAATTCAAATAATATTCATGCATGCTACCTGCAGAATGGTGTATGTAGTGGAAGGCTGAGCAACTCTTGGTTTCACTTGGTTAAGGTTAAACAAATATCAGGTTTATATAAAATATGAGACATAAATGGTTTATTCAATTAACATGAATTAGACATGTCATGTCATGTAAACTAGCTATTTTTTCTGTCACAGTACAAACAGGCTGCCCTACTTCCTGCATAGACACTTGCTGGCCACAAATCATGTAAAATTTTTCAGTGAACCTTATTGTTCGGGAGCATTTTGTTTTCTTTTACTCCTTCTGCCACTGTGAAGGCCTGTTAACCTGTAATGTTGCAATGGAAGCTAACTTCAGATCCTTAAGGACCAGGTGCAGCAGTTAAAATAAACAACCGGTCAGCCACAAGTCCAAAGTCACACTACAAAAGAGGACAAAAATGTTAATTACATTGTAAACTATGGAAGTGTCAGGTCAAATATGATACAATATAAATGCTCACTCAGATATTAGTATTCATCTGCTGAAGAAGCACAGCAAAGTTCATAAAGTTTTGCATGTTAGTTTACAGACAAAAGTGTTGCTCAAGTGGAAATTACGACCCGATGATGGATGCAAGCAGACATTTGCCCTCTAATTCCTATATAGGAGACACCTGCCATTACAGGTTATATCCTTTTAAACATGTTTAGAAAATCTGGCACAAAATATATATTTATAGTTCAAACTTATGAGCTTTTGTCACTTATGTTATTGCCTCTCACCTATCACAACAAAACGTTGTCCCACTTGTGGCTAATGTACTTGCAACACCATACAACTTTATGACAGCAGGTACTAAATAAATGTTTAGCAGCTATAAGTGTCACTGTGAAATACTGCACAATTATTCCTGCAGGGTATTTTGATTACACCGCAGTCATGTAAAAAACAACTCTTCACCACATAAATGGGACACTGCAGAGTGTCCTGGCTGGAGAGGGCTGTTTATTAGCTGTGTGTTTGATTAGGTTTAATTTAATTTCAAAATGGGTGTGATTATCTGAGCAGCAAAAAATAATTTGACCTTAAATAAAATATGTCATGACACGGGTGTATCTTTTAAACAGCCTTCAAGACAGGGGACTCAGAGTTTAGAAGGAGAAATAGTTAAAAACACAACATGTTTGAGTAATGGCTGTAGCATAAGATTACTGAGCACTGCATGAGTGAAGCAGATTCTTTTTAATTGCTTACAAAAGAAAAATGTTTTTTTCTGTCTCTACCTTTGAACATTTTGTTTTGATTAAAGTGAAGCACAAGCAGGCGACAAGGGAGTTTTGAATCGTAAAATCAAACTAATTTTCTTCACTTAACATGCACACGCAAATGTTTAACTGGCTATAAAAGTTGTCAAACCAGGTGTCTTTATGATAATGAAGTTTACATGAATAAAGTGAGAAGAAAGACCAAAAATGTGGAACTAAGCAAGTCAAACAAAGCATATAAGATCCTACAATGCAAAGTTATGGTAAAAGAATGATGTAAAATTTATGTTAAAAGAATAATTTTAATATTATTTCTTGCGCAAATGAATCAGAAATATCAGCACTGAGGAGCATTCCCTCTCAAAGGAGGATTTGGATGTTTGTCGTGCTGTCAAACCCCACACTGACAACGCCTGCCCTGTATCCAAGAACTGATGATTACTGTCCACCTCCGCCCAGCTGCTGCCCTTTACCTCCACCTCTCTCTGTATCATTATCTCAGCCTCCTCTCCTCTTCATCATCACTCTCTCTCTCTTCCTCTCTGTGAGCATCTCAGTCTCTCCATTCTTTCCTGCTCCATTAGTTAGTCTGATGGATGACAGCGTTGGCAGGATGTGACAGTATATCAACTATCTTGCTGCCTCTCTGATACTGATATGACTGCATGAGTCTTCTGGCACAGCGAAGGGGAGGCGGGGTCACATACTAACATGGCCTGGGTCAAAAACAAAATCTATTCAGACGCTGGAAGTAAAAACAGCAGCAGCATCCATTTATGCTTGTTTCTTCTTGGCTTTATCCGGTCAGATGACGGTTGGGATATTCAGTCTTTTTGTGACTTTGCTTCTTGCTGATTCCTGTCGGGTTATTTGAGAAAGAAAATAAAGCAAATACATAAAAAACATAACCATCCTTATTTTAAGTAAAATTAACCATCCCATTGGCTGAGTGCCCAGCATGCACCCTTCGCTTCGCATAAAGTGGGCTTCAAGAGGCTCCATTTCAAAGGACCAATGACAAGTGGCCTCACTAGAAATGGAATGATGGATGACAAAATGTTATTTGATTCTTTATCGTGTCCATAGTCTTGTGTCAATAGTCAAAGGTCACTATATGTTGCTGATGTTTTTTTAATCTACTGTAAAAAAAAGTTTTTTTCAGCAGAACACCTGTTAAAACAAACACTGGCCTTGATTGAACGACTTTAATTGTGTCGCTTTAGCTACCAATGAATGCTAACATCATAACATTTAAAAAACACAAGACACTGACACGCCCCCAGCACTTCACCAAAACAAACATCACTGCTTTCTGTTTTTGGTATTTTTGACAGTGAAGACGCAGACAGGAAAGATGGGAACAGAGTGAGAGATTTGTGTCATTGCTGGTTTTTTATGTAAAAACAAAACGCACCTTGAACACAGTTATGCTGAATTGACCATTGTGTGTTAAAGGGTAACAGTACAGGTGCCGCAACAATGCTACAACTGATGTGAGACTCTTCAAAAGCATAACGGTGCATCGAGGCAAGTGCTGGTAATGCATAAACCAAGGTATGTTTGGAGAATTAAGTGGGATTTTAAACAAACCTTGTATATTTCATACATTTGGATTAATTTCTAATTTTGAACCTCTTTTCATAACCAACCCTCGATCCAGCAACAATGTTTATAACAGATTTTCTTTCAGTTTCACCCAGATGGTGCCATTAAAAAGCAAACATTAGATTTAACAGAGAAAAAAAAAAAACACAAATTCATCTCTTGCACAAAGTCTTTTCCCTTTAAGGGAAGCCGGGAGAAGACGGATTAGTGCTGACGACAGGAGTGATATGAAAGTAAAACGTTCTGTCAGGCGCAGAGATGGTGGACTCTACTGTCTGAACTCTTGGTTTAGTCTGACCCCACCCACAGCAGCTGAGACTTATTGGTTGTTATGCTGAATCGCAGGGTGCTGACTCCAATCTTGGAAATCATTTGTTCTTTTCAATCTCCCCTCATTACCATACAAAGTGAAGGACCTTTTCTCAAGTTATTACCACTACAGCTGTCTGAAGCCCTGCGCAGCCCGACAGACATAAAGACTGAATTACTCACCACTTTCATAACAAAGACAAAACCAACACGTAAAGTATTTTCTCTCTTTTGACAAATAGTTATTGAGAAAAACAATGTAATTTTCACAAATACTTTACCCATATGGCTCTTAAACATGTTTAATGCCACAAAACAATGACTTGAGTGGGAGGCTCCACCTTTAGTCATTTTTTTTTTAGATTGTTCTTATTTTGCATCTCCATAGTAAAGTGCTCTGTTTGCGACTGTTTAAATATGAATGCCAACTTGTTTTTTTATGGCACCACAGCTGTTGCTCAGACTGCAGATCTCTCTCTGGTCCACCCAGGCTGACGAACAGGAAACAGCAAAACGGCGTTTTGTCGCATGAGGTCAAACATCTCAGTGCCGCTATTCAAATGAGCCTATCTAAGTGCTGTAGTCTGCATTAAAAGAGCCTCACTTACCCTGCACTCGGCCCAGGATGAGCGATTTAATGCTGTTGAATTCAATATCAGATGTCAAGTTGAAGTCCTCTCTGGCATCCTGGTCAATCTGCAAGATAATGTATGTCAAATCTGTGCAGGTACAAGCTTAGCAGGTAAACTGTTAACAACGGAAATCTGTCCTTGACAGTTTGTCACTATTAAGTGTTTAAACAAAACTGTTTTGAGAGGAAACTTTGGCAAATGGCTGCAGAAAAGCAGGCAAATAAACATGAATAGGCATCTGGAGGCTCAACCTGGTGGTCTGACCTGCATTTTTAATTGGTATTCAGTCCCAAAGCTGGAAACCAATATACTCTTGAGATGCATTGCTTCACAACAGCTGAGCACAGAAGTCTAAGTGGAGCATGTTTTGAGGTGGTAAATGCCTCAGAGAGACACTCTTTGTAAGAAAACAGAGGGCGTGTGATGTACTGCTTGCAAACACAGAGATTTAGGCTTTAATGAATCATTTATCAATAAGACATCTGCTGAGTTTGATCATCCTGAGAGCAAAGTGGAGTGGCAGAAAACACAGAAACAGACAGTAGCTTAAGAACAAAGAGGAAATGGAGCATTTAGAAATTTCTATTCTACTAGGTTTTCACAAGCGTTATTAAGGTCGGTGCTGAGTCTGGACAGGTTGGTGCCCGAGGCGAAACATCCTCTGGCAAGCCTGAAGGGATTGATCTTTTCATTATAATTTATTACAATTTACAATCTATTAAAATACAATTGAAAGATTGTTGCTGATGCTCACTATGGTACCATGAATTAAAACTGCTGGCTGCTGTGTTTTGTGTCCCTCAGGGTCACTTACTCACATGCACAGATGCACTGTCACTCAACCAGGAAACATCATTAAAACTTGACATGTGTTTATCAAAACGCCTGGATTGATCTTGATCTTATTCGTGTTGATTTGTTCGAGACATTCGTACT
>JAPZDV010000021.1:6315072-6326254 GCA_029814665.1 Acanthurus lineatus
CGCCCAATGCGCCACTGGCGTGCAGCAGACGGTCCTATCAGCTGTGTAGAATCACCTAATCAGTTCATGGGTGTTTCGTGGGTGTTTCTTTGGCCTCACATACATGAAAAGTGTGTGTGCGTCTTGGCCAACCGCGAGATACACACTCCCAAACATAGGCTGTTTACTTCAAAATGTATACTTTTTGATCGAAAATATTTTCAAAGTACACTTTATTAACTTTATTAAATATGTTCAAAGCACACTTAAATACTTTACACTGCTGAGAGGCAAAAACAGAAAAGTGGGGTGTGTGTGATTGTGGAGACGTGTGTGTGCACGCTGGCCAACTGTGCCATATCTTGCGGCACAGGGTGTTTCATGTTTGCCCCTTGCGTTAAGGCCAGGTTTTGGCTGGTCTAAGCACAATAGCAAATGTGCAGAGACACGCCTTCATTCCACCTTCATTCTCAGATCTTCTGCCCCTTGGCACACAGACCTGGAGCAAGTGGATGACAAAATGACACTTGTGCTGGGTGTAAGATAGCAATTACACCTACGCCACTGGTGCTCTGTGTTTGCGCAGGATCCACAAGGCCTCAAGAGTTGCTTCAAAATTTTTTTAAACTTATTACAGTCATAAGTGTAATTACTAAGATGTATTAAAGATACGGCTAAGTGCTCTCTAAGTACATTATGTTGTGGGAAACAGGGCTTATAGTTTTGATAGTTAAAATACAGTTGTCTGTTATTTTTAAAACCCATGACAACTGTCAATAGAATGTTGTACTCACAGTCATTTTTTTCCCAAGAATATCTGGACTAGTTTTACAGGGTTTGCCTTCCTTAGACACAAACCCTTAATAACCTTCATATAGATATATGACATTAAATTGTCCAGGTTTTTGTATTGATGAAAAAAATAAATAAGCCAATCTTAAGCTAGAGGAGAGAATTCTTTTTATTTTTTAGGATGGTATCAGATTGTGATTTTCTGAGGTTTCATTCCAGTGTGCAGACCTGTCTGTCAAATATAATTGGATCTGTCTGGAGTGTGTTGATTTTAAAATGTCTTGTGATCTTAAAACTTAACAGTTCTGAGATGAAGTTATATTTCTCTACTGTCAAAATTCATGTTACTAGTAACTTGATTAAAAATAGAAACAACGCCAAAACTGTCTCTTACAATTGTTAATGTTTGTTAATCGCTTATGTAGAACAAAGAATAGAGCCGTAGTCTTTGGATCTGTGTGCTTACTGGCAGGATGTCTCCAGTGTGTATGCTTGGATGTGTGTACCTTCATGACAAAAGGACCCAGTGTAGGCTGACTGGCCACAGTCACAGGAGAAACCACTGGCTCTCTCCACGCAGCGGCCCTGGTTCTTGCAGAGTGAGCCGTATGTGCTGCAGTGTCCTGGGCATCCGGGTCGGACCCCCGGGGTGATCTTTGCCCTCTCCTCCAGGTCCAGAGTGACACCGTTCAGCTGCAGAGAGCGAATGCAGCCCAGAAAGCCTTTCTGCCTGGACGCAGTGCCTCCTGCATGCAACAACAAATACAAATGCTGTTCACAGGACACACACACTTGCACTTGCTTCCTATTCCTAAACTTAGTTTGTTGCCTTTGACTGACACCAAGTAACCAAGGCCTAACATGCCAAAAGCTCATATGTCGAAGACTCTCCCCATTATGTTCCAGGTGAGCTCATGAAAAAATCCCAGCTGGGGAAGCAAAGGGGTCCATTCAATAGATTATAGTGTATATCAGGATTTCATTGCTTATGAGCTGGTCAAAAGTATTTCTATCTAATAAAATAAAATTTAAAAGTAGCCACATTTTGTATATAGAGGACTATCAAATCTAACAACAACCCCACTCCTCCTCCTCTCATTCTGTGTCTGTATGACTGTCAAATATTTATTTCTTGTGTTCTGTGCAGTGAATTATGAATGACAGCCACATGTTGCCACTGCAGCCACAATATCATATCTTCACTGCAGGGCACCGAGACACTGACACTACTTAAATCACTGTGCTGGCTGTTTACTGGTTAACTGCGTTGCTGATAAGCCATCTGTTGTCTGATATTTATGACTTAAAAGAGGCAAAAGGAAGAATTTCTATCTTTTTTCACCTGAAAAATTATTACTGTAATAAATTGTAGCGCCCTCACACTGTTCAGACAGTTTTAGATATTGCATTTCTTTCAGAGTTCCGTGCTGTTCATCTTAGTTTATATGCATGCAAGCCAGTTGTTGTTTTCACAGACTTGAATTGGCAAGATGTTACTCTTGCAGTTGAGTTTGGAAAAGCACCAAATGTTCAGCCAGAGCAGTTTTTCATGCAATACCACTGTAGCACTGATAAAAGACCAATGACAGCTTCCTGAGGGACATAACCTCTGACCAAGAAAGAGGAAAAAAGGGCATGAGCCGCTGTAGTATAACCCCCTAAAGGAGTCAGACGAAGAACCCTGCATATGACCGAAAGAATATCAAGTAAAAAAGAGAAAAAAAATGAAAAAAAAGATCAGGTATTGCACAATAAAAAAGACCAAAAGACTACAGTGTTTTTTTGAACAGGCTGTTAGGAATGGAAGAGCATTCATGATGTCAAAACCAACAATAAATCATTTTCCGTGTGTGTATTTGAAGTGTGTGTGTACAACTGGTTATCAATAATACATATACAAACATCGTCCTCACAAAAGTCTTTCTAGAAGCAACCAGAGAAGAGGAAAGAACCCAGACATTAAACAAAAGTGACTGAAAATAAACAGATAAGAAATTTTAGACACTGTAGAAGCGCAGTAAGCATCATTATGCAACAGAAATGAACTAACCTGACACACTTCTTATGGAAATAACAGCAGAATAAAACACTGCTAAGACTGGCAGCACAAATGCGTGTAAAAAATGGAAGAGTTAACAGTAATAAGGATTCACCATGAGTAACTTAGCAACACCCAGCATGCACCTGGTGGCTGTGGTTGTGTATCATGGTGGTTGTATTTAATTTGCGTTTCTTGGTGTGCCAGGTGGTGCATTAAATCAGGGGTTAATTAAAGTAAATGAAACCCTTTTTTATGCTCTTCCCTGACTTCTAGCCCCAACCTCTCAGCCCAATGCATCCCCCCGCCCATCCTCAAACAGTGAACATGTACAGTTTGGATGTATGTTTTCCAAATTTCAGGTGATTACAAAAATGTCACCTCTCTGAACACTGAGCTCTCTGGAGCTCTTCCTGTTCTGCAGCCAGAGAAACGACATAAGCTGCAGCTCCTTTCCATTGTTTCATTGTCACAGTGTTTAGCAGGACTTTTATCCTTTGACTTAAGCTTTTACTCTGCACCAGATAAGACTTGACATGTAGCCAAGTACAAAATTTGAAAGAAAAATACTTCAGTAAAAGTGATATAAAGGTTTTTAAGAATAATACAAGACATGACTGGCTACAATGAACATCCCCTACAACAAGGTGACCCCAAAAGATGCAAAAAAAAACCTTAACCAAGGATGGAGAGAAGTCCACATGTTAAATGCTACCATCGTTATGAAGGGCATTCATTGGTTAAAAAAAAAACAAAAAAACAAAAAAGTTTGTTTGCAAATGAATTAACTTTTTTTTTTTTTTTTAACAGTTTACCATTTTTAGTTTTTTATTACTGGATTATATTACAATGCATTATATATGAATAATTATTTCTGGAGCACAAGGTCTTTACTTTTCAAAACAAGAGCAGAGACACCCAAATACATACTGCATTGCTGTAAATCAAGCCTCTGTCCAACACACACAGCTTCTCCTAAAGCAGTCTATTTCATAACCCCATCAATTCCCATTCAAACAAAGAATCCCTCAGCACCATCAGTAAACACCAACCAGGACAGAGCTGCCTGAATGAGGAGATGCACCCATGTTCACTTTTTTATGGCCTTTCAGGGAGGGTTATTATCTTAAGGCAGCCAGTGAATCATAAAGCTCACCTCCATTTTTCTGCAGATGTCCAATCTCATTATTATTTGTTGATTTACAAATAAACAAGTGGCTATAATATTTGCATAAAGGTAAACCAATGTCACGCTAGATGGATTTCATCGCTTCAAGTTCGATAAATGAGAGTAAGAGGTTAAAGAGAGTAATGAATGTCTGAGAAAGAGATAGGGTGAAGATAAGCAGGGTCTGATCTCATGAAGTTAGGAGGAGCACAGAAAATTCAGACTCTTCAAAGAAAGTTTTTTAAGGGTACATCAAGTACTTGAAATGATACCAAATCCTTTAAATGTATCCTTTTAATTATAAATAATTAGCTAATTTATGGTTTAAGGAGAACACAGATAGCTTGAACACAGTTAACACAGTTAAAAATATTTTATCTAGTTCTTAAACCAGAAAAAAATATTTGCTTCCAGCCATTCGGTTGAGTTTATCCAAGATTTTAAAAGATATGCTGAATAAATTATTATTTTTTCCCCCCGATTGTCAGCAGAGAGAAATAAACCAACAATGGACTGATCTTTCTGACAAACAGCCAAAGCCTGATTTGTGCCATGCAGCTCTACTGCAAACCACACTGTTGCACACTGGGTACATTTTCAAATCAAAATAACTATATAACAAACCATGCTACCCAGAGATTACTGGTCCTTTTATAATAAAAAGAAGAAGAAGAAGAAGAAGAACTTTATTCTTGTGACCTCTTTTTAAGTTGTATGTCTTTAATAGGAATAAATGAACTTGGCGCTGAGTGCCAAAGTTAGAATGCGATAAGGGAATCAAAATGTTGGTAAAGCACTCAGCTGTGTGTCGAGATTGCAGCTAAATTTGATCTGGTTTAAGAAGCAAAATAATCTGCCTATCATGGCTGTCTAGGGCAACATGAATGCTAATGTGTTTTCATTTTAAAATGCATAACTTCTGCTGCATTTACACTCAGCATTCACACCTTCTCAGAGTGAACCTTAAAATTGAGACTTAAATCCTGTTTCGAAAAGTCTCAGTTTGAAAATTCCAGTATTGCTTTGCAGTGAACTGAAATGGTGACTTTTGGAAACAATGACACACATAACCATGAACACCTCCTGACTGGGTCATATCAGTCTCAACGTGTTGTTTTCTGATTTGCCTTGCCCCATCACATGATGCTTTCCACACAACATCCTACATCTATGACTGCCGACTTAGAGCGGTAGATTCAGATAATAAAAACTGATAACAGATCACAGACGTTGCTGACCTTGTTATTACCAGCTGTTGTGCAGTTCAACCCTGCATTTATCATTCTACTATTGCCCACATGCACAGGAGGCAAGCACAAAGCACCATAACATGCACACCTATTGTATGTGAACAGTCATGTGATGCACATTTTTATTTATGGTAAAAGGAATAGAAAGTCTTTCTGATTTGGTGCTAAAATGCTCATCTGTATGCAGATAATTTTCATGTTAAAGATAGAAAAGTAGTTGTAACCTGTGAATCAACTTCTCCAAACAACATGTAAACAGAGCTCTTTTTGAGACATGGAAGCAGCTTTACAGGCATCACACACACATTGCATAATCTACTTTACTGGTGCACCAGATGGATATTAATTCATATTTGATATATTATGTAATATCTAATATGCTCTGCATTAAGAAAGTGTGAAATCAGCGTCCGCTTGTGCCACAATAGCACCGCATTTTTTTTTGTCAATATCAGCAGCATTTGTTAACAATACTCACTTCCTTCCAAGTACCTCAGGCTAGTTAGATAATGAAGGGCTCTGAGGATGAGGTTTACTGGTGTTAGAGGAGTGCAGCTGCCTGGTCTCCTAAACTCCAACAGCTGCTCATGTAGGAATTCCCTAATGCATAAAAAACCTATTATCCCTGAATTGCAAAACTTTTGTCTAACATGAATAAAATGGCAAAGTTGGCAGAAATTGCTGAATTCACTGGGTAAAAGAGAAAATCCACTGAGGATTAATTTCTTTGAATTGCTGCCCACTTCAGGATGAGTTGCTGAGACAAAATTGCTGTAATCTTCAGGTTACCTCAGAAAAATATGTTTTTCTCAGTAGGTCTTTGTGTTTGTGCTTGTTGACATGTCTGCTTGTCTGTAAGTGTGTGCATGTATGGTCAGGGTCTCAGCCTGAGATAAGTCAGGTTAAGATTTGGCAGCTATTATCATTGGCATCAGCTGCTAATGAGATGAATGTTCAAACATCCATAACTCCCTCTACTACATGCCTAATATAACTCTTTAAAGGGACTTTTAACACTGACTGACCCTTTGAACCCCAAACCCAAATTCTTACATTCTTATTACATATTCTCTCACTTTAAATTTTCTCATGCCAACATTTAAAAGGCATTTTGGTAACACACACACACACAAATTCACACTCTTGCTTCTCACCTATGAATAACTGGCTGTTGAGCTGCAGATGAATATGTCCGTCAGCAGGAGCCTCCTGCTTGGCAGCAGGGAACTCGTCGATTTGTAATGACGCCTCCTTCACGTTTCGCTCAGCTCGCACGCTGTGCCACCGGTTGTCGTCCAGCGGGATGCTCGTCTCCACTCGCACCTCCAGCGGCCCGTTTCCCACATCAAAAGAGAAGACGACCTCAGAGGAGGCTGGAGAGGAAGGTAATGGCCGTGTAAATCAGACAAGAAGAGTGGGAAATCATTTAAATGAGAGACGGTTTTAATCAGAGACTGTGTAAAAGGATTTAGATGACTGGGTGACTGTCACACAAGCAGAGTGGGTTTGACTTGTTTCCACTTAACTCTAACCAGATAATTTAATACATTTCCTGAAACTTGGAGATAATTTTGTCTCCTGAGTGAGCCATTATAAATCCCTCATGTCGCCTCCAAAGATGTTGCAGCTCCATCTTTGCATAAGGATAAACCCTTTAAACAAACCATCATGGCACACTGTGTGTAATGATGTTGACACTCTTTAAGCTGTAGTTTGGAAGGTAACTTTTATTTACTTCAACAATTATTTGTGAATGAAATCAAAATGAATTTGCTCACCAAAGATAAGCAAGTAAAGTCAGTTTCAGATCAAGCAGTTGCCTCATTTTTTTTGATATTCTAAGTTAAAGGAGCAAAATCCATCCAGCCAATGAGGATCAGTGTACAGCAGAGGTATGAATACCCTGAGAGTGGACTATAAAGGTGTAGTGAGAGAGTGGACAGTGATTACATTTGTCCTCTTTGTTCAAAAAAAACCCTGCTACACTTGACAAAAGGAGCTCTGGGAATGAAATTTAATTTAATTTTCAAGAAATTTTATTTGTTTTTAATTTTTTTTTTTTAAATGTGACAGTCTTGGGTAAAACAGCATGTCTTTTGTCACACTGTTCACTGGAAAGGCATTTCCTTTATTTTGGTTCTAGACTGAGCCATTTTTCATTGAACCCATTAGTCAGCCAAGTTCTTCCATCATTGAAGTCTGGATTAACTGTCTCCAACCCGTCCATCTGTTGGTGGGATGGAAAGAATGATGGACGCAGATCTGAGATTATCCAGAGATCAGCCAAAAGCAGAAAAAAAAGGCTGTGGCTACAAACTTAAATCTGTCAGTTTCTTTGTGTGTGTCTGCGTGTGTTTGTGTGATCGGGCTATAATTTTCTTAATAATCTCATTTGGATGGATGAACTTTGATGGAAAATTTAATATATTAACTAGTCAACAGGATTCTGATAAAAACTGGTGGGCTACATACTTTTCCAGAGTTTAATCTGCAGGTTAAAGTTTAATGTTGTCTAATACTTTGATTTATGGCCAAAGCTTTGTAAAACCCAAAACATTACCCTCAGTCAAATTTCAGCTTTTTTTACATTAATATACATCATACCAGCTGAACAATGTCAGAAAGCTGACACTAGATTTTAGCTTAAAGCTCCACTAAGCCTAGGAACAGCCTCAGAGAGGTTACTATACAGCTTATTCTTATTCTACCTCTGCTTTTGTAAATCTGCAGTATTATCAAACATGTTCTGTGTCTTTAAGGAGCAAGAATTTAAATATATGAGACTTTCTTAAGATATATGTTGTAAGTTTGTGCTATTCCAGTGGGACTGAACCTTCCAACCTAATTTAGGCTAGCGGGGTGTAGTCATCAATCTTTGCAGCATTTACACAGCTCTATTATGTTAAAGACTTAACCTATAATAAGAAGGGTTGAGCTGAAGGCCACATGGAGTCCATTCATCCATCATAACCCTGCCAGCATGCCAGCACTCCACATTTAGCAGTGAAGTTAGTGGAGTGGTGACATCTGTGCATGAGCGCAACATCTCCCCCTGTGGATGATGCTGACAGTGAGGGGGTAAACTGTGGAACTGTTGAACCATTTGATAGAAAAAACCCAGAGGCATAACTTAATTTAAAAACTGCTTTCCTCCCTGGCTCCAGTCATCTTAATCAGTTCTAATGATACACAGTCATCTCAGCACCAGCTGTCATAATCAGCAGTAATAGTGGTGCAGCGAGATAAGAGATGTATTGTGACAATGTCGGGTTTTACCAAAGGAGGACAGGTACCATTTGTTGTTGCTCTATGTGTGTGTGTGGGAGTGCATCTGGGTGTGTGCGTGCATGCGTGTGTGTGTGTGTGTGTGTGTATGCGTGCATGTAGATAGAGAGCTAAAAAAAATTGAAGAGAGACTATGCTTTGCTTCCCACACATCATCTGTTGAACAATGTGGACAACACTGTAACATTTGTTCCTTGGACTTCATGCTACAGGCTTCTCTTCCACTTGGATCAAACAGATTAATGTAAAAAAAGAGTAACTTTGCGCACAACAGAAGTTGAAGCACTTCCTTCTACCAAAGTCCTCCAAATAAAGCATCAACTTCTATCATTTCTGAGATTTCCACTTTGTACATAAGTTGTCTCCTGTTACAATAAAAGTCTATTTTCAGTATCTGAGCTCTGAAAGTTTCCACATTACATTTATGTAAGTGGCCTATTGGATGATGAAAGGCTTATGCAGTAGTGTTGGTGTCACAAAATCCTGCTTATTTGTATACCAAATGTGTTGAACTGTGTATTTAGGTAAGTGCAGTGAAACTTTTTCCAGCTTTCTAGTGTTAGAAACTCTCAAAGTGAAGTAAAAGTAAGCAAAACAATATTTTCAGTTAAATTTTTTATATGTGGTTCATGATTGAGACCGTCATTTATTTGCCACTACTTGCTATGGATGAAAAGTAGATACATTTATATGATAATAAGGCGGAACATTGTTGAGTTCTCACTTACATCTGAGTTCAATCCGGATGAAGTCCTTGATGCCCAGATTCTCCAGGAAGACCCCTGAGGAGGAAGGTGTTTTAAACAGGAAGGAGATGTCTGCACTCAGCTCTCCATGGAAGGTGGGGAAATGAAGATAAGATGTCTCCTTGTCAAAAAATGCAGCGTTCCAGAAGTTGTCTGAGACACAAACAAAAGCTTCACTTCTTCACTGCTTTATATTTTTCGTTTTTCAGTTTTTATTAATATAAAAGGACATTAATCTGTTTTTGTAAGGGGTTACATTTTATTCTGGAACAAAGCTTATTAAAAGATATCTCATTATGATGGCTGTTTAATGAAAAACTTGTTGTAAACAAATTAAGCAATGTTTGAGCTAATTAGCAGAGGACAAAGGCATAACTTCAGCTTTACTAATTTATGTAGAGGCATGTATCTTTTTATTTATTTGCTCATTAAGCTGAAAGCTGAAATTACAGGCAATCCATTCAACGTGTAATATATCACTTAGGCTATCCTTTTTATCAGAGGTTATTAAAGAGCACAAAGGGAGTCATATTTTAGCTGCTGGTCTGCTAAATAGCATTTGTGTAATTAGCGACAGCCATTTTTAACTTTAACAAATGAAACGGCAGGGTGAGGATGGATACAGGGATTCCTTTGGTTTGGTTCACTGTATAGTTGAATAAAAAGAACCATTAAAAGCACCATCAGTATGCCATGGCCACAGCTGCATCTCCAGTTATTCACTGTATTTTCTGTTTTTTTTCCCATCCTTGTGTTCCTCTCTGTGTGTGCTGATTGTCTGTGTCTGTGTTGCAGCTGTAGCACTCCTCTGCTTTCTGTTCCTGACTGCTGTCCACCCTACACACCTTCTTACACACCTGCGCAGTCCATCAACTCATCAACCCTGCATTATATCGACCATTTTTCTTAGCTTCTCATCAACAAGAATTGTCAATTTGCAAATATGGTACAAAAGCTAAGGCAGATTAAAACCAAGTCTGAACACACTGTGATATTTTTTAAAATGGGGCTTTTACCTATGTCATTCTCAATAATATCCCTGTCTGTACAAGAACTGTTTAAAAAAATCTCCTGAAGCACTTTGATGAGCATGTGAAACAAACACAAAAACCTTAAAGCCATACAGGCTCTTTTAAAGCCTGGAATAACTAGCTAAAACTTGAACTTTGAGCAGCTCAAACTCTGTGAAACTGACAGCAGGGATCATGTGTGGGAGAGCATGATATGTAGTGACCCCTGCAGTGCAGAGGTTTTTTTCATTTAGTGAACAAAAAACTGCATTTTCATGTGGAGATTAAGATCAAAACATGGTGAAACCATGTATGTATGTGGACAAGTTATGAAATTTGGGTTGATGATGTAATGTCTGTCTGTCCGTAAGCTTCACACTTTACCTCACCCTGTCCTTACTCCAGCCATCAGCTTAACTCTCCTCCCCTGTCATGTCATGTCCTGCTCTTTGGTCGAGAGTTAACATGTTAACAACAAGTGTCAACATGGACGGCATTATTGTGTGAAGCAACAACCAGCAACTGCAAAGGACGTACTGTCTCCATGACAACGGAGGGGTCCCACCATGTAGGCAGCCTCTGAACCAGCCCGCTGGATGTCACCCAGCACCAGGGACCTGACTGGGAGGCTCTCCTTATGGGTGAGCAGGCCAGAGTCGTTAGCCCTGCAGGAGAAAGAGAAGAAAGGGTAAATATATAAGACAAGGAAAAGGGGTAAGAAGAAGGAGGTGAGGGAGAAGGAGGGGGTGGAGAACACTGAGAACAAGAAGGAGAAGGTTGAGAAGAAGAAAAAAACAAGTGTTAGGAGGAGGACAAGAAGGATGAGAAGGAGGACAAAAGAAGGAGAACAAAAGTGTTTTGACAAGGAGGAAGAGGAAAACATAATAAGGATGAGGAGAGGTAAGAAACAAGAG
>JAPZDV010000021.1:6326354-6352327 GCA_029814665.1 Acanthurus lineatus
CCCCCCCCCCCCCCCCCCCCCCCCCCCCCCCCCCCACCCCCCCCCCCCCCCCCCCCCCCCCCCCCCCACCCCCCCCACCCCCCCCCCCCCCCGGGGGCCCCCCAAAAAGGTATAGAAGGAGAATATAAAGGTAAAAAATGAAGGAGGTTAAGGAGGAGAAAGGGCAAGAAGTAAAGGGTGAACAGAAAAGAGAGTAGGAGAAAGTACTGGACAGGAGGGATGAGATGAAAAGAATAACAACAAGGAAGAGGAGAAAAAGTAAGCAGCACACATTAAAGAAGATAAAGGAGTGGGAGAAGAAAGGAAGGAGCAACAAAAGTAAAAAAGAAAGAAGAATGTGGAGATGAAAGAGAAAAATTGAGGAGGAGTGGATTAGAAGATAAAGAGGAAAAACGTGGAGAGGAAGAAGAGGGAAAAGGACAAAAGTAAAAGGCATTTGTCAAGAAAGAGAAAGGATAAGAGGAAGATGAAAAAGAGATGAAGGTGAAGAGAGAAGCACATAAGTAAAATATAAAGTTGAGGGATTATAAGCTGAACAAGGTGAAGGAAGAAAAGGAAGGGAAGAAGACTATGAATTTAAAAGAAAGACAGAGAGAGGGACATGAAAAAGACAGTGATGAAGAAAAGAAAGAGGAGAGGGTGAAGAAGGAGATATCAACATTAGCAGGCTGAACGCTCACTGATGCCTTGTGAAACCTGTGCAAACCAAAACCCAAACAAAACTATTGGAAAAAGTGGGACACAACATATTTATTCGTCTGACGCTCCATCTCTGAACTGCGTCTGTTTGTTCTCTGAGGTTTACAGGTAGACGTTCAAAATGGAGACAAGCATTTCACCTCAAACAGCACGTCTCAGTCAATTATTTGCGGAACTGTTTCCCAAATTAAAGTCAACTGAGCGATTCATCCCCACATCTTGACCAAACTCACAACTCCGTGGTGTTTCAAAGTCTGACAGTCAGCTGTTTTTGTGCTGAAATCATGTCAAAAAGTAAAATTAGGACTATAGGTGGTGCACTCAGCCATGCGAATCTGATGAAATACTGATGCAGGGACAAAGTCTAAAAATAAAGTAGGAGTCCAACAGATTTAGGCAGGTAGATAATAGAAAGAAGTACCTTTGGCTATGCAGACAGGATTGGTTACAACATGGGAAAATGGGTCTAACTGAAGAAGTGGTTAGAGGATTTGGGAAGGTGACCTAAATACAAAATTCCTTGGAGCTTTTATAAAAGGATTTAAACACAGGATTGGATAAAAACATGGGGATGGATGTTTAAATATCGTGGGATTTGTCTTGGTTGTCTCATGGCTCGTTTTTGTCCAGTATAGCACGATATGACAGGAAACACTAAATCGTATTAATGACTTAATTAGAGCGGTAAGACAGATTTTAATGAATCACTTTTACTGAAGAGACTTGGAGGCAAGAGGTATCTTTTCATAATACATTTTCACACATTCTACAGCATTTTTATTTCTGGCCATCACACGTTAAAATATTTTTTTCAAAGTTGGTCCAATGAATATTTTTTAAAGATATTACAGTGAGTCACAATGACATTTTTAATCATTTACTCTGGTACAAATACAGCAATTTCACCACTTTAAATTCTATTATGACTAAAGCACGTTTGCACATACACAAGGATGTATTACAATGATAATGTTAACGCACTTACATTTAAGTAGTATTCCAGCACTGGTCATGAAACTGGGCATGCTATTCAGTTAAAGGATACCAACGGTCAATGGGATCATTAAACTTAATAGGATTCATTAGCTGGAAACATCATTGTCTGAACAAAACCATCAAATTGATGCTGGGGCATGTAACAGGATAAATGATATTCATATCCTTTAGTTGGTGCTACAGGAGTGTGGTCACTGATTAATTTAAAGGATATGGTGCCCAAATTAAACTATGAGCACCGAATCTGCACAAAATTTCAGGAAAATAATCCAATAGCTGTTAAGAGATTTGTCCATATGATAAGTGGCTGAAAATGAATATGATATATTTATTTATTCATGTAAGAAACATCGCTAAACCACTGGCTGAATTAAAAGGTAATCATAGAAGCAACACTTACTATTGACACTAAATTACCAGTTACCTAACACAAATATCTACTAAACTGGCTACCAGAAGAAAAGATGAGAAAAACACAATTTCAAATATTTTTTGGTCTAATTGCTTACTACAAGGTGTCCTAATATAAATGCAGTAACAAGCTGTCTGGGCTGCACATTGACTTTTGTCCTTGTGTATTTAACCTTTATTTTTTGTATTTGGAAACATCATTTAGTTTTAATTTCTCCATTCTGATTGCTCCCCCTACAAACTTTGTTTTAATCAACCTTTTCTCTGATCAAACTAGCTTAACCATGGATTTGAAGACCAGAATCACAACTTTATCACAGGCTTTATTTTTGTCTTGGTGTAGATGTTGTTATGATGCATCCTGAGTTATCTCGATGACCGTGAATTTTGAAAAAGGTCAGATTCCAAAGAGACCAACATTTTGCTGAAGGCATACAGTGTTTCTCACAGTTCAGTCACTGAATGTCACCAACTCACTAACTGTTTCTTTACAGATTTCATTATAGAAAGGATTAGAGCTAAAGGACACAGGAATATAATAAAGTACCATTGATCATAGTCAGCATCACAGTTGCAGTAGTGGTTTGAATCCAGGCAGTTGCTCTGCAGACCACAGGCACACTGCCGGCTGCCAGGCTGAGCTCCACCCCAGTACGTCTGGATCTGGCCTGGACCAGGACCTCCAACCCACCAGCTGAAGGGAGCACCCTCTGAAACACACACACACACACGCAGATGCACACACACACCATTAATCACTAATCCTTTTCTCCTTCAGGGAGCAGTTTTACTGAAAAATAAAAGAATTACACATGAATAAACAAAGAAGGAAGACAATGAATTCCTCAGTAGCTGAAAGTTAAATATAAAATGCTTTTTACAGCAGACATATCAGTTTAAGTCACCATTTGGTTTGCATATAAAACAGGACATAGGTGGTACTTAGTGTCTTTTCCCTTCCTCCCTTATATTTCACTCTGTCAATCTGTCTGTGTAACAACACCCATCCCTGCAAGATTTAAAAAGCAAATCAACACTCTTTGTGGCTGTGCCTTAATGAACTCCTTGCCCAGCCTTGACCGTGTATCAGGGCCTTTTTCCGCCCATAAATTTGGGCAGATAATGGGCAGCTACTCTATCCAGACATCTCTCCCTGACAAGCATTCTGATCAGAGGGTTTTTGTAGAGTACACACTGGTGCTTCCAGGTCAAAACAAGGTCGGCTACTTTCTTTAATGCATTTTCAAACTCAAGTATTGGATTCTTTCCTTTTACATAAGTCAAGGTCGTAAGATGTTAGATTTTTTTCCTGCCAAGAATAAGAGAATATATGTCCAAAATTCAGCGTGTAAGAGTAAGCTTTGAATCCTTCCATTTAAAACACAAATTCTTGTATTTTTATCCTTTAAAAGGAAGAACAACACTAATTCAGAAACTGGAGCTGAAGGTTAGAAATCAAGTCAGGGTGGAGATTAAGTTTTAGCTGCTGCAGTGAAGTGAGGAGGAGATGAGTAACAACCGATGCGTAATTGATGGCTTAATTAGTTACTAAATTAACTAAATCCATAAATTACACCACTCCACTTTTGTTCCAGGTAAAGAGCCACCAGGGAAAACTTGCTGTGTAAAAAAAACTTTTCTGCTGCCCTTTACCAACACCACTCAACTCAGACACACAAAACATGCAGAGTGCTCAACATTAGCTTTTAAAGACAGTAACTTAGACGCAACAGAAAACACCAGCAAGCTTAATTTCTACCTGGTGTGTTCAGCAGGCGGGACTTCCTGCAGTGATAGGAGAGTTCCTGCTCACAGTGCTCTGATTGGCTTATGATGGCTGCTAGCTGCTCCTCCTCTGAAGCATAGTCAAGGTGGGCTAAATGTTGGCTTTTCTCTGCAGGCAACTGAACTGTGGTCAGATCTGTGTTATTATGCTGGATCACCATCCACGCCCTGTCCTCTGTTGAAGAGACAAGAGGGGAGGCAGAAGGGGAAAAAGAATAGAATAAGTCTTTTCCAGTCATTCAAGGAAAAAATGATCAACAAGTTGTATAAAGTGTAACAAAACACACTAAATTTCATGTTCTGAAGATTCCACCTTGACAGATTTTAGTGAGTTGAACTATATATTTGTGTATGTATGTGTGTATGTGTGTGTGTGTGTCTTTGTTTGTGTGTTACCTGTCATGTTACAGTAGATAAGCTGGGGTTTGATTGGCCCACTGCCGTCCACGTCTATGTAGTAATGCCCTGATGTGTTGCCTTTGTGTTTGTATGCCTCACATGACTGTTCGTGTGTGGCTGTGGGAGACAGTGTAATGAAACAGTATCAATATTCAAAACATTTAAGTAACTCAACAACAATGCACCTTCGTTTTTGCATTTGCATAAACATAGTTAATGATATAATTAGTGTTTTTGTGTGACCAAACCTTGTAATATGATCTGATAGTACCCGTTGAATATGAAGAACAGGTTCTTTACTTGAAATACATAAACCAAGAATTTGTGGGAAAACTTTTTTGTAACAACTCCTTAAAGCTAAGTGTGGGACTACTGTTTACGCTGCAAGCTCTTTCTTTGGCCAAAGACACTTCAATAAAAGAAGCTGATGGTCTATTTCAAATAAATAAACCAATAAATGTGGTGTAAAAGACTATGCGTTTTGCTCTCAGAAAAGTCACTGAAACAAAAATTAATAAATCACACATAGATTTTGCTGTTTCAAATTGTTTGTTTTGGCTCCTTTTAAAAATATTTTTTCTCTTTGTTGCAAATTAGTTTTATCAGACAGTTTTATCTTGATTTTATTGTTAATTTTTAAAGTTTTATTGTTGTTATGTTGTTGTTTCAGTGTGGATTTTGGTAAGATTAGCGAGCACTCTGAGGAAGCTAATGAGGATACAAACAAAGTTTTATATATATAATATATATATATATATATATATATAATAACAGCGCTTCAGTGACAGGGAAACAGCAGGGGTGGTGGAAGGAGTTACATCAGCAAGTAGTGTTGGCATCATATTATTTCCAATGGGGCTGTTTCTTAAAACTCTGTTACAGTGTGACTAACATGCTTATTAGTATGCTAAAAACATTACCTATTATTATATAGTATAATTTTGAAACCTTACCATAAAATCAGCAGAGTGTGAGATGCTCACTATTTCCAGGAAATATGAAAGTATGCACTGGACACCATGCAGGCATAAACATCCATAAGGTGGACAGCCACCAAGGCAGCTTTGATAATCACCAAATAATACTTGGATTAAAACTAAGTAAGTTTTCAATTTTCAAGGCATAATATATTTTTTAAATAAGTTTGTTGTTGGCACAGGTTGGCACAGTATGGAGTGTATTTCATGTGATTTCAGAAGAAGCTCTTGGTTTTTTACAACTGAAGTTAATAAACACAACAAAAATCTGGATCAGACCTGTTGAAATCCAACCAACCAGATGATGGCCACTTTTCTGCATCAAAGCTAAAGTAGAATATATTCTGAATGTCTTTTAAGCATGTAAAAGGGAAGCACTTCCTTGAGCCTATTAGCTTTGGTGCTGTGTACTAAAATTATCTTAAAAAAAAGAACTTTGAGTGAGACTAAGTAACAATTAATAAAAAAAGATATTAATCAATGCAAAAAATGTTTTATCATATAAATGGCAAATATGGGCCTCTATATTTTAGTTCAAATATATAAAGCATGTATATATCATATCTATAAACAGTAGAAGAAAGTTTCTCAAATTGAACATTTTTTTTTCTTATATGTCAGTCAAAAACTTTTCTCCAGACAGTCCCTTGATACAGTGTGAGAAAGGTTTTGACCCAAATACAACAATCACAGAGAGTGAGGTGTGTGTGTGTGGGTGTGTGCGTGTGTGTGTGAGTGTGTGTGAGAGAACCTGGGCTGGCCTTGATCCAGCCGGGAGCTGATCACACCACAGATTCAATCAATGCTTGGCGGTGTAATCAAAGCCAGAATCTCTTTTCTTTCTAATTTAAAACACCTAAAATACTGTAGGCAGTCCCTTAGATGAAATCCATTTATGTAGAAAGAACAGCCCGCCTGAGGACTCACCCCTCTTTTCTGACATGTTTTCTGCCTTCATCTTTCCTTTTCAATGCCTTCTTTTTGCTCCTATCTTCTGTCTGTATGCTTCTTCTTGTCCTTTTTTCTTTTTTTAGCCCCATTTTCTTCATCTCTCTACCCTAAGCTGGAATAATGCTTCACTGGATACAAGAAAATCCTCTACAAAGACTCTATGGGACTGATTGGTTGATTCAACGCCTGTCAGAGCCTGAAATAAACTTAAACATTCACCTCAATGAAAACAGCTTGGCTAACTAAAATTCTAGCTTATGCTACTTACAACAGTTAGCTAGCAAGTCTGGATACAGTGTGGTATCCTTTATTTTTCAAATATTATATATTCAAAATGTTATTGAATTCAACTCTGTTTATACATCACTTGATGCTTTAAAACTAACAAATAATACAGAGTACAGAGTGATATAAAGTCAGAGGTTGGCCAAATCATTTAAGTGAATAAACGTTTCTCAGTTTTAGTTTGTATGCCTTTTTTGTGTTGTCTTTGTGTCCATGTTTCTTGGATTTTTTTATCACTGCAACCACACTTCCTGTAATCTTTATGTGTGAACGAGGCGGTCTATTTGTCCATTTTACTCCAAACAACAATTTGTAAAACATTTCACAGCAGCAATAAAATTCAAACATGCAACATCTTTTGCTGCTGTACACAGGATTAAACCACCCCTTCCAAAGCAAGTCACTCATTAAAGCAGCTCTGAAGAAAGCAGCAGACCCTCTAAAAGGAGCAGCTGAAACTGAAGAATTTTTTGCACATTTCTTTGAGATATATTATTTAATAATTTGTTAAAAAACAAAGGTTTTTAAGTATTTGTATTTAATTAAATTTTAATCATATATGCATCCCTAAAGGTGCATTTAATCAAAGCACTCAGGGACGCCATAGAAAAAAACTTGTTGTGAGTGTGTCTCACTCTCCAAATGAACTGTATTTACCAAAAATTTTTGCCTTTAGAAATTTAATATAGAAAGTAAGTAGAAATTATTTGCTCTGGCATTGTGGCTCATGTGTGCTGTTTGATGTGGAAAGTAGGAGAAACTTCAGCTTTCATCTGCAGCAGGATGCCGTCCCTTTGTTCTCTCTTTAGCTTTCTCTCAGTGGATAAGGTGACACTTTATTTCTGCATTATATACAAGCTGCTTTTGATAAGGAAGTAGCATATCAAATTCATTGCAGACTTATTCACAAGTCCTCACAGGCCTACAGGTAAAATATTATTCTGAGGAAAAAGATATCTTTTTTTTAAAACCTAAGTTGTGCTAAAAGCATGTTTAACTTAATTTGCACTTTAGGCACTTGATGCAGTTTTAAAGGAAAATGTCTTAAATACTCAGAGTTGATTTAATAATTGTTTTGTGCATTACGTAAAATTGAAGCGGTTAAAGTTTAGAAAAGTAATGTCACATTTCAAATCTGACCAATGAAAAGCAGCCTTTTATTCGTACCTAGTGCCTTTCTTCATATCAGACTATTTGTCACACATATATGCGCACAGGTTTAAATTTAACATATAAATAAAAATGTCAGAGATAGCAGGCATCTGCCTGTGTCAGAGAACCTAAAATAAGGCTCTTTAGATGCAATGAGTGATTCTGGAGAAAGATATATGTTTTGGGCTGGTGGTCTGGGTGACCTACTAACCTAAAATGACACCTTGGGAATGAGACACAATCATCTACATATCCTGAATTGCTTATTGCACCTTTAAGACTTTAAAATGAAATGAAAGTCTAATTTACCAAGCAATATAAAGTGACACCAATCTCTTTAGTCTATTCCCAATTGAACACAGCTAATTAAAGTTCTAAAACAATGAAGTGGGGGAAAAAACAAAAGACTATGAAGTCTTAGGGGACATGGGGTCTCACTGTATTAAAGCAGATGCAATGAGAGCATGTTTGGAATACTTTATTGAACCTATTTCCATTTAATTTACAATTTTTTAGATTTTTCTCCGACATTTCGTATCCAGCTGAATGTCCAATGTTGCACTGAGGGACCATGGAGAGATGGACTTACTTCAGTTTAATGCACATTGTTGTATTTTGTTTTATTGGCCACTTAAGATGCTAAAGAGTTGATATCCAGTTAACCACAACAAATTTCAAATGACCAAAGTGTCTGCTGGCTAGGTCCCAAAACTCTTTGAGGCTGACGAGGAGTGAGTTCAGCAAAACGTGAAGTTAAAAATTTTTTGTCTTTTTTGAGGCGGAGCCCGACAGATGTCACTCAGTATTTTTAAATAGGATTTAACTTGGGTCTACCAGTTCCAACTAGAGACCAAAGGACGACAGTGAAAACATCTAGAATCTCAGGCTCCAAAGAAAGTCAATTTGGTGAGATCTGCAGGCAGCTCATAACGTCATTGCTCCTTTGCACCATTCAAGAAACCATTTTCTACAAAGAAGTGAACTGTATGACTCACAACCGCTGGACTAAGGGTGTTAATGTCTCTTTGCACTCAAGTTTCAAGTAAAGTCCCAAGCCAAGACATGCAAACCTCAAGTTCAGTACAAAGTTACCTTAAATGTTATGAGTCAGTACTGACACGTTCTGACCAGACAAGTTGAGTTTCAAGTCCAAAGCACTCCATACTGTATTCTTCACTGAATGTAATGCCCTCTGAACAACAGAGTTCTTTGAGCAACTTGAAAGGTCAAATGAGGCTGGAAGATGTTGCTCTTCCATCTGGAATTTTCAACCTGTTTCACATTTCAACTATTGCAGAAGGAATGAAAAAAATCCTTGGCATCAATTTTTCCCACTTGAGCTTAGTAACCTAATTTAAGCTCTTCATAGTTTTCACAGCCCATATGAATGCTGTTTGATTGGTACAAACCAATTACATCTCAAAAGATGAGTGTCGATTTGCTGGACTGCATCATGTAAACATTAGTTAAATCAGGAAAATGAAGGGAAATTAACTGAGTGCAGCACAGTTTTAAAATAACATACTTTTTCATCTTTGAGCTTAGGGGGATATATTATATTTTCTGTCAAAAGGCTCAAGCCAAAGTGCAGTCATGAACCACTGTTGTTTAAGTCCAAGTTAGCATTTTCTTTTGACTTCAACCCACACAACATTACTGTTCTGGTTCACTCTAAGGTTGGTCAAACTTTTAGCAGCCAAAGAGTCCAATTTTTGTTCAGGAGTGGTGGAGATAAAACAGACTGAAAATTAGACTTAATGTACAGTAAATAGGAAACCAGACACACCATCAAAGATGAATGTGAGTCTGCTAATGTAGACTGATTGCAAAAATATGAAACAATAAGATATGTTAATATTGTGTACTCAGCTTGTTGTGCTGCCCCTAAATGACTGAAAAAAGAAATAGATAAATTAAGTTTTCAATAAATCATCTTATTTGAATAATCCCTCAGCACATATTTCATTCATTTACACAACACTTGAATTTCTACAAAACCTGTTCTTGCTGCATAAGGATGACAGAAAATAAGACTAGAGAAATTCACTAACTGCATGTCGACTAATGTCACTTTAATAATTTCTGTTTCATCGTTATATTTGCGACTGTGAGCATTTTTATGACCTGCAGATGCCCTGTTGAGGTTTGCTTACAGCTGTGGCAGGTGGCTCCTCTATAGCCGCTGCTGGAGCAATTACAGTGGAAGGTGTTCCACGACTGCGTGCATCTACCTCCATGTTCACAGTGACTGGGAGAGCACCTGAGAGAGACAGACAGAGACACAGATATAGATGGAGACAGAGAATCTCAGTGTCTGTCAAAAGTTATCTCTGAAAAGTTTCTCAAGGATGTTGATATGAAAAGAAACAACAGGCCTTCAGTGCACCTGACTGTTCTGGTGAGCAGGTGTGTAGGAGGGACCTGAATAAAAGTCTTGAAACACAAAAAAAAGTTCTTTTAAGAGAACATTTCACAAGTGTTTCTTTGATGTCAAGTGGAGCACAGGTGCATATTTGCTGAGAGGCAGCTGGTTTGTAACATCTCGGCCTGTTAACTAACATTGCATCAGCCAGAGACAAAACTTTTGAATTCCCTCCCAACCTATGTTTCAAAGAACAAAGTCACAATTCATAATTTATTTTCATGTTTTTGGGTCATATGAATAACATCTCCTTTTTTTTTTCAAGATTTGGAAGCGCATTTCTTCCCTTTATCTCCCATCTGCTAAGTTGATCTTAAAATGCACACAGGACACATTTTTCTAAACAGCTCCTGATCAAAGTCTTTTTAAGTTTTCACAAACAAAACAAAGTTTTTAATAATTTATGCATTTTTTTTAACTTTGTAGCAGCTTGTTTATCACTGTGTTCGATGGAACGTTTATTTTTTTGTTTGACTTTCCTCATAAAGTTTTGTGTCCTTGACCATCACTGATCATCTTTTGAACAGTGGATTAACTTTGCCTTGGTCCAGACCCTTTGGACCGCTCCACTGTGTTCACTTAAATGATTCAGAGTGTCACAAACAACATGGTTTATTTTCCATGGGGGTGTTTAATAAAATGCTTGACAAAAGAGCAAATTCTCATATTATGCATGTTCTGCTGCTCTAATTGGTTTGAGGTCACATTTTGATTATTTTTAGATAAATACATGATAGCATCCAGAAACATAGTAATCAGTGCCTGTTAATGACCTCCTTTGAAAATCAAAAATGAACGGACTAATTAGCAGATGTGATTTGGTCTGACATGCCACGCTAGCTATTGTCCAGCTAGTGCAGTGCATGATGTTGTTGAGTTTTTATTCACAGGATGAAAGTGTGAAAATCTCTGTCGCTGAAGTGGTACTAGCAGAGATGAGGGAAGGTTATTTGCTGTTCAGACCCTCAAATGTTAATCAGCTGCAAAACAGTTAACAGCTAATTTAGAGCAGCTAATTCATGGTATATTAAGTTGGGACCAAGCGCAATTAAAATCAGCTGTAGCTGACTACTAATAAGCTTATTTGTATTGCAGTCAGTTGTGCAAATGTACAAAACACGACAGCTCTGCATTAACAGTGATTCTGACTTCGACAGTAACACCCAATAAACATAATAATGAGGATAAAGATTTTTCTTGTCAATCCATACAATCTCATATTATTGTACAAACCCTAAAGAGTTTGACAGTAAAAAGAATAAACAATATAATTATGTAATCCTTCCACATAGATTAATTCTATACCACTGGGTAATATAGTCTACACTCTAATAGGAATCAGAAATAGTTTTATTAAAAGATGTAGTTCAGTGAGTTTACGATTTGCAAAACAAGAATTTGCCTTGGTATTTTGGTGTATCGCAAATAATTTAGTGAGAGAAATAAAAGAGAAAGAAATGTACAAGTAAAATAAAAATATGATATAAATTTGGGAAAAAATGTAAAATATATGTAAATGATGTGTTTTTAAAATAAAAAGAGTCATACAGTGTTTGGAACATTGGATAGAATGTCCTTAAAATAATACGTGCAAACATCTGTTCATCTCATTTCCATAAATCATAACTCAGTAGCTAAAACACAGCTTGAGTCCCAATTAATTTACTGTAACTTTCAATTTTAGCAAACACTAATATAATGTATTCTGTAAGTAGGAAATAAACTTGGAACTGTTTTAATATTTCTTTGTAAAACAGTTACTTGAATTATGTGTTTGTTGACACACAGGGGTGAAATGTAGTTCAACAAATACATTTTCCCCAAAGACTATTTTAAAGAGATGCTGTCAACACACACACGTTTGCACTTCTACATGTGCAAGAGCCTGAAATAATGCATTTTCTTGCCTTAAGCCTAACATTTACCCAGAGCCAAAGCATCCTAACCCACAAGCTCTAAGATTCACAAAGGTCCTGACAAAAATAGAATTACAAGGAAGCATATAAACACTCACACAAACCCCCCTCAAGCAAAGCTAGGTATCCAAACAGACAGAAGAATGGAGCTTCCTTCAGAGGGTTGGGAAGCTAGGGAGCATGAACGATGCAGGATGGAGTAAGAAAGAAGCAATAAAGGTTAGGAAGAGGGGAGAACAAGCTCTGAGAGTGATGGAGGGAAGGCTGGATGGAGAGGCTGTGACTGGATATCAACTGTATGTGGACAGTGAACCTGAACAAAATATGATTACTGTAAAAAAAAAAAGAATCTAAAAAGGTGCTGCTTTTACACCACAGAGTTAAAAAACAATGCAGGTTGAAATCATGACAGTAGGTCACAAAGTGATCTGCTCTCCTAATGCAAAGTGGTTTTGATAAACAAAAGGAGCGATCATTAAAAAGCAATACAAATGAAGCTTTGCTATTGATAAATTTCATCTTCTTAGTTTTATATTTTCCAATCCCGTCCTGTCTCAGCCTCCATAACTTTTTCAAATGAAACAGTTTTGGTCCAGAGCTGAAGTGTTTGAAAATTAAATTTGGGTTTTTTTAAGGGATGAAGACTCCAAAAAGTGACTGCTTCTGAACAAAAAAATGTCTGGCAATGTGTTTGCAATTTCTTGTACACATTCAACAAACAAGATATACCATGTAATATCATTTTAGTTTGCTTTAGATGTGCTGGAACTTAATTACAAAGGTGGGCTAGCTGTTCTGTTTCCTTTGTGCAAAGCCAGCAGGCATGTGTGTGATCTCTTGTCATCTAACTCTCAGCAAGAAAAGCATATGAGTATATTTCTGAAAATACTGAATATTTTTTTAAGGAATTATTTTGAATGTTTCCCCACTGCTGTTGCTACGTTGCCTTAACAGATACATTCTAAATAAAGCAGAAAACAATGAAAACATGTTTATTTAGCTAAATCTCTTCTTCATTTTGTCATTCACCTTCAACTGAAGACTAATCATCAACACTGTAATTTAACTGATTTCCTCTGAAAAATTAAATGAAGAACAAGCACACAAGAAAACCACCATTTGCCATCAAGCTTCTGCCATGCAGGTTTTATAATTAATGCCTGAAGGAAATACTTTATCTTCATTGTGAGAATAGAAAGAGCCTGTATACAAATATCTTTGTTTGGACCCATTTTACTGGATTTTTCAACATCCTCTTTGTCCCTACACTCACTGAACTTGGCAGAAGTTGGGAGAATTAAACTTTTGGCAAGAACCATCTGCAGCCACAATGGGCAACCTTTTCCAGCAGAGTCAGTGGAGTTTTCCATCATTGTCTCGACATCCAGAGCGCTGTCGACAGATTACTACCACAGCAATCTTAAACAGGAACACAGGGGGGAGAAACACCAGCACGGGTCAAATGGTGAACTGCACTGCAGCCTGTATCAGTAAGTCTTCTGTATATCTTTTCAGGGCTAAAAAGTTTTTAACTTTGCAAACACTCCGCTCTATATAAATCCTTTGAGGGCTCGTAGCTTGACTAACAGATTGCAATGAAACATGACAGCATTCTGCAGCACGGCTCAGATCACAGAAATACTGGATTAACTGAGTGAAGACACAGGAGCTTATCTGAAAGTTTCTAGTGTGGTGTGACAGTTTCCTATAACACAGCTTGGATCACAGGTCTTGCTTCCAATCTTCCATGTTTCTATTACTGCCTTCTGGCTAAACTAACACAGCACTGCTCCTCCTACGATCTGCACAGTATTACTGGACAGGTATACTGGGATGTCCTACAAAGACTTCAAATACCTGCAGTCTACTGAACAGCATATGAGAGAGAGAGAGGGAGAGGGAAGGTATGTAATTTGCACTTGGTCCTGGATAAGCTACCACACGCAAACACACACACACAGGCAAAGGGTTAGATGGATGTGACTAAAATTCAAACAATCTTTAGTATCCCCACAAGGGGCGAATTCTTGTGCAGCTAGCAGCAGTACATTTTGTGCAACAGTAAATACAATATAAAACAGTATAAGTAAATAACATTTAAAATCACTTCGTAACATTTAAGAGCTGGAACAAATGAGTTCTTCAGTCTGATAGTCCTGTATTTTGGCAGCAGAGAGAACTTACTAAAGAGTTGACGGCTCAGGTCAGCCACAATCGACTGGGCCTTCTTTAAAGACTTAACCATATGAAGGTGAGGAAGATCATTCAATGCAATTTTGCCTCACACCTTAACAATACCCTGAAGCCGGTTCCTATTTTTTAGGGACAGGGACCCAAGCCAACAAACAAAGGAAAAAGTGAGCACTGATTCAGTACAACAAGAGTTAAACATTTTCATAAAATGTGTGTGAGTCTCTGGTCACAGTGAGCAACAGACACGTCATAAAGTCACTGACTGACAGATACAAAAATACAAAAACAGCCAGCCACAAGAAGAAGAGAGGACCTCTTAGTGGCCTGAGTCTGTCTTCAGTTGTGAATGTGTGTGTGAGTTTTGACAAGTTGCACTGTTGAAATAACAAGAACGAGAGAGAAGCTAAGAGTTCAGAAAAACTATTGTCTGACAGCTTATTTTTTTCTCGCATCAATACTTATACTTTTGCAGTGTTATACATCCAAGAGGGCATTCAAAGACTTTACAGTGTCCTATAGGTGTCAGGGTGCTTCAAGAAAAGTGCTTGTTGGATCAACAAACAACGTCTGAAACCAACTTATGTTGCACTTCTTTTATCTTAAGGTTTGACTTTGTGACTCTTTTTTTGAATTTTTCCAAAACTTAAAATCTGACAAGCAAATTCTGCCTTTTTGCATGCTCTGCATAAATTCCTGCATCACTTTTCACATGTACAACTGAGTGCAACATCAGAAATGCATTTATGGACTCATTGTGTCATACCTCTTTTTATGATGTTACACTTTTTTTCTGCTGTCTTTGAGTCAGCCATTACACTTTCTGATTAAAAGAAGCTGGTTTCATACAAATACCAATCTGACAACTTTATGGACTATATGATGTCACTGTGCTGACTAAAGGCTACACTTAGGTTTAGAATTGGTTATAGGTCTACCCATTTATATTCAGTTTGCAGATCTGTCCAGCACAACTCAACAGGATCACAACACTGAGATCAAAATATCAAACTACAGGCAGTGCTGATCAACGAACCAATGAAGATTCTGTTCCTGCACTGCCTATTTCCTCTTCATATATTTTAAAAAAACATTTGAATGTACTTTTAGATGTTATTTAAGAATGTTTATCCCCAGGCTAGCATTTTCCTTCTGTTGGAAATCTGACCAAGACCCGACCCAACCTGCACGAGCCTCATAGTGCTGCATCACACTCTTGTTTCACTTGGTTTTAGGTCTATGAAGTTACAGTTGGAAAGTTTCTGCAAATGAGTCATTTAATGTCTTGGAAACAATTGGAAAGCGCAAAACTCATCATGAGAGAAATGAAAAACTTTTATTGTTTTATTGTGAATACTTGTCTTATCAGTGGCAGAACATAAAACCCATTGGCAATCCCTAATAGTCCAGCTGTGCATGTTGTGGTTTTCTTGAAGTTTTGCCTCTCTATATAACAACTTAAAAAAGAACCTCCTTTCCAAATTTGCCTCATATGCGTTACTAATCCACTTAGTATTATATATGACTCTCACACACTCCTAAGGAATGTAAGTAGTTGTAGCAAGTGTGACAAGTGGCCAAAAATGGGAGTTTTGGATTAATAAAAGGCTTCTGGTGCTCCCTTATCAACCTCTGATTTCTCTTCTGCTCACAGAGGGATTTATCTCAACACTCCATTCCAAACAAGTGATGTAGCCACCACAGAGAGAGATTTTTTGGATTTGGAGACATGCTGTGTGCAGAGGAAGTGTGGTTTTAAGAAGTATTCTCCTCCCAAAAGTCCTCTTGTTTAAAAAGTTAGTCAGTCAGCTGTCAGGTGGTATATTTTGACACCTCTTTAATCCTAATCTAAGGTGACACCTATTGAAAGTAATATTTGGTTTTCACCTTTTATTCACCCCATTACTTTGCTGTAGTTGGGAAAGTGTATTTTATTTCTGTCATCCTGTCTGTCTGAGTAAAGAACTGTGCATTTTTGTGTTGTACATAAAACCCACACAACACACCCGCCGCAAAGCACATGCATATATCTTTATTTTTTTAAAGATACAGTAAAAATATGCCTGCAGTTGCAGCAAACTCTGAAATGTTATTTCAGACTGCACTCTGCAGCGCTCTCCAAGGTCCTGATCCTGCAGTAAGTCGGTAGAAAAGGAAACTGTCCAAGGTACCAGCTTCTGTCCACTGTGGGATGCTTCGGCAAATCAGAGTTATGTCTTATATTGATTTCTTTTGTTAGGGTAACTATATTGTGCCAGTTCTGGCTGCTATTAAATGTACGTCCCTCACTTGCTCTTTTTCCTCTTTGTTTCTCTCAAACAACTCAAACAACCCATGAACATTTGTTTCTAAATCTTTACAGATGCATCACATATATAATTTATTTCCTAAAAATGTGAAAAATAAAGAGCACTACACTCCCGAGTCTTATGAAATATCCCTCTTGAATCAACAGAAGTAAGTTAAGAACAGCTACAGCCTGCTGCTTTTATCTGCACTTGGGTTCTCAGCTGACTTCAAAGAGGACTTTCACTAATAGAATTTTTTTTTTCATCCATGTGCCTTATTAAGAGGCTAAAAGAAAAAAAACTGTGTCAGATGTGTTTACATAGGTGGTCCAAACCAGGTATGAAATGCAAATAAATCTCAAGGTGAGTCCTTTTTCCTGTTTTGAAAATCCAAAATGACTGACTTGAACCATAACAACTCACAAAGAAACACTGAGAACAAGATGGCAAAAATAGAAACACTGAAGATGGTTGATAACACATGAAAGCATGTTTGCCTACAGAGCATCACAAGCAGTTAACAGTGTGATGTGTTGGTTAAACAGGAAAAACAACATTAAAGGCCATAACTCAGGTGTTACTTTTGGAGACTGACCTGTCGATGATGCCACACATATCGATCTGCAAGTGACTGTAGTTTCCCAGCAGCCTTTCTTGCACCTTGATCAGGTCAACAGGTTGGTTATCCAGAGTCAACAGACGCATGCAGCCCTGGAACACATTGAAGGGGTTTCTGCACTCCTGACTGCTCTCCTCAGCAGGACAACCTGAAGATAAAACGCATGACAGCCAGACAATGAATGGGCTGTGTGGTTGTCTTGGTGGAATGATCAATACACATGGAATCAAATGAATTTAAATGAGCTAATTCTGTTTAAACTGTGTCTCACTATTGTTAACAATGTTATTCTTTTGATGACTGATGTAATAGAGAATACAGATATTATGTAGTTTTAGTTCACGACATATCTCATTATATGAGAGATGGGCTGGTATTCACTGGTACGCTGTGCAACTACTTCAACATTTTACTTTTTGTTGTACTTTTTTTTCCTCTTTCAGGCCGGCAGTGGTGGGCTACTCCTTTCTCTCTCTCTCCATATAAGGTTCTAAGGGTGATTTATATGCCCTTAAAAAACTGCCTCAGGCCTACCAGGGGGCACTACATAATGTTTACCTGTTCCCACTCACACCTGCCCCTTTTTCTCTGTTAGTGCTCAGGGTGCTTTGTTTGTGTCATATAAAAACTAAAGAGAAGAGAAAGTATCCAGGGATGCACACAAGCCAACATAATCACTGGCCTTAATAAACTCCACCACCACCAGGCATTTAATAAACCCCATCAGGCTTTTATAAACGCTTGATGGGGTTTAATAAATGTGCAGTGAATAAGGAAGTACCAGCCGCTCTTTTTTATCCACTCTAAACATAGACATAGATCTCTATGTCACGTCATGGACAAGTACTTTGAATCAGATATGAATAATAAAATAAGTTATTCATACCTTACATTCATCAAGATAGCAAGACCTAGTAAAGCAGCAGCTGTAGAATACTGAGCCAGTTGAAAACATCCATTCTCACTAGAGTGTCAGAATAGCACTGTGGTCATAATAAACTCATTAATACGTTTGTATGTTGCACAAATTAAATACAACGTGCAAAAAAGAAAAAAAAATCTGATGAGGGTGATTTTAGTTGTCAGGTAAAATTTGAAATCAAGCTAAAATCAGCAACGCCTTTTAATGAGTATACACTGCTCTTATATAAGGTACATTAGTAGTGTTGAATGAGCTGAGACACTTGCTTGCTCTTTATCTTCTGTCAGGTGATACCAGAAGGTCGACAGTGTCAATATGTATCCAACACTTTCATTTCATGTGGAAAGTTATGGATGCCAGCTTTAAAATGAGGTTTAATCCTCACTGCAATATGTAGGAAGTGATAATGATTTTTTTGTTGAATACCAGCGTGAAATCCTCACTAAGTGACAGGCTGTGAAGAACGCTGAATATTTTTCCACTGAAATGCAAGTTGAGAATTTATGCCACTTCACATCACTTGTGATGCAGGATGAATTAGGCCAACAGACTCTGTAACCGTCACTGTCATACAGAATATATAATAATCACAGCATTTGCTTAACAGTTTACTCTTAGCTTGTGGTGTTAAAAATGATTACCGTTTAGAGGTGTGGATTGTTCTCTTTCTGAAGAATGCACCTCACTGCTCTTTGTCTCCAGAGGACAAACAAGGCTTTCAAGCCTCTGGTTCTCTTATTTTTGATTTAATGTGGGCAAGAGGCTTATTGTTCCACCACTGCAGAACATACTATTTTTTATAATCAAGTTCTAATTTAAATGCATATTTTGTTCCCCTCTTCCTCACCGTACAGTATATGATGTTTGCCCTCATCTCAGCCCTCAGCATCAGCACAGCTGAGGTGGCTGTCACATTAAACCACCTTTTGCCAAAGTGAGTGAATGAGCTCCATGTCTTATCCATCAGTGACTCATGCTTGTGGTTGATCTCGAGTGGTGGCATGCTGTGGCCAAATATGAGCATTCCTGCTCCAGGCTCTGCATCGCTCTAATTACAGTCAGCCCATCAGGCGAACAGTTCAACACCTTCCAGCAGGGTTAGGGAGAAAATATGAGTCACTGTTTATTATCACTTTGAATTTTAGGAGCTCAAAATAAGATTTTGTGGGAGCTGTTTTTTTTTTCCTTTTAGCTACAACAATGACGCATGAAGGTAATATTCAAAATGTGGTGTCAATACATAAAGTCATAGCAATGAAGTTGCATCAGTAATGGTTTGCTTTGAGGATTAAAAATCACTCTAATTTATAACTGGAGTTTAAACTCACAGAAAGTTTTGGGTTCTTGTGTTTTTTGCTGTACTGTTTAATCTCTCAGGCTTTATTTGTGTGTGAGTTAACAAAGCGAATGTTTCCTAGACTATAGTGTTAGGAGAACATAATCACTGCACAAACAGAAGAGGAGAAAATGGGAGAAAAAAACCTCAAGAAAAATGCAAAGGTAGGTGATTGGAGGGTTAGGGAATGAGGTTAAGGAAGGAAGAGGAAAAAGCAGAGAGGAAACCAGGAGAGAGGCAAGAAAAAGTGAAGGAGAAAGAAAGTCAAAGAAAGTGAGAGGAAAGAGGAGGAGGGAGCGGGGAGGGAGAGACTAAGCAGCTTTATGACTTCATCCCTCTCTGGGTGGCACTAAACCTCCAAAGGAGATCTGGAGATGATCATTATTACACGAGTACCACCATGAATTTTAACCAGTCCAGAGTGTTTATGTCAGCACTTTTCTGGCTTTAAGAGCAAAATACTTGAGGTGCAATTAAAATATTTGACAAGAGCAGGCTTTTAGTTGAAGATACACATCTACACACCTACACACACCACACACGTAAACACAAAAGATACAGATTAAACACACAACACACATGACAGACATATTCATTCACGTCTTCTCACCACCAAAGAAGAGTTGGCTGTCTGCAGTCAGAGGCAGTGCGATGCTGGTGTGAGCTGTAGCTCCTTCATCTGTGTCCACTGTGATGCTCAGATGATCTTGTCTGCAGTCGAGCTCCACAGAATGCCACTGACCATCATTCAGACCAGAGCCTTCATGCAAACACAAGCACAGATGCAAAAATTCTAATTAATCAATCTGTGTTTAGCAAGCTTATTATTGTGACCTGCGATTGATTTTACCTTATTTTTGCTGTTTGGGTGTAGCTGCAAATCAGGATCATGGCCCTTCTTTAACCTGATGAAGGTGTTTTGTACTTGTGGAGTTGTGTGGAGTTGTGATGTAAATATAGGATAGGTCTGTGTTTTATATCTTTGGAGTTTTCACTGAAGATTCTAAGCTTTCAGTGTCTTCTAATGAAGGTCTGATAGACTAACAGTTCAGAAAGGAAACACTGCACAGATCTAAGAGTAGGGAAATCTTTTTTAATGAAGTCTGGACTCATTGATTTCTCCAGCATTTACAAAATCTTACCAGTATGGAGTGCTGGTCACCTTATTAGAGTTACTTTGTGCTAAAAAGTTTCACAGTGTTTTCAAACATTGTGCTAAAGAGTGAATACTTTGCAAAAACTGGGTTAGTTGCTACAGACTACATCTGAATGTAAATGACAGCTCAGCAGAACAACTTCCTCCACTGGAAATAATGACTTTGTGTGAAAGGGACATTGTGCTTTTTCACTTTTTCTCTCTGTAGCATCTCTGTTAAACGACAAACAACACAGTCAACAGATTCACATCCCAAATGTTTAACTTTGGGTTTAACTTTAAGGTTTAATCATGACTAGTCTGACCTGCACTGAGCTCCAGCTGGGTCCTGCCAGCTTTAACGATCTGGAGGCGGAGTCTGGCCTCACTCAGGTACAGCCCAACAGTGCCCTCCTGCTGCCAGAGGTCAAAGGTCAATAGAAGCCCCGCCTTATTCCACGTTCGGAACTGCAGTGCCACAGAGAAGACCCCTGATGTCCACGATGTCAGTCCAGGCAACTGCAGGAAGCTGTGGGTGTCAGTGAACGTCACAGAGACTGAAACTGGCTCAGCGCAAGAAAAGGTCACATTGCCCTGAGAAAGACAGGAAGGAAGAAGAGACAAAGATGATGAAAGAGATAAAATATGAATATTCATTGGCTGCAGAGGCTGACTGTTTGACACGATGTCACAAAGGTCTCACTAGGCGCTCTCTGAATAGTACACGTGTATTATCATATTGATAGAAGCTGAACAGCTAAAATAAGCTAGAAATCACGCCATTGTCTCACATCTCACAATCTCAGCATGACATCGAGAAACAGAGGTGATATATAGATTAATGGAAAGCGGGCAGAATAATTGTTTTCAGAAACATTGTATTTCCATCCAAAGTTCAGAAGCATTAGCATGATTGAAATTTCCATAACCCATCACATAAACTAAATAAACCTTTGGGGTGGATTAAAGATATTGAGTGCAGTGGATATGATATGGTTAGTGTTCTTTTTTAATGTATTCAGGGAAATCTTCCAAACAGCACGACATGTGGCACAAATTGTACATTGATTCCCATTATCATGCAAGCATAACATTTATATTAAAAAAATGTTTCTGTGATTACAAAAAGTACGCATCAGAAAGTAGATTTCTCTATTTCCTTTTTCACATTTATCTTTTGTAAGTCATTAATTTTTATTCTCTTCTAAGTTTCTGTTTTTTTCTCTTATTTTTTTCATTATTGCTTTGGGCTTTCTCACACCAAAATGTGCAAGTGATGACACTGGTGATGATAATGAAGGAGATTATGATGATTCTGATGGCAAAGATGATGATGATGATAGATATAAAAATATTGCTGATGATGTAGATGATGAAAATAATGACAATGATAATAATAATCATGACAGTGACCATTAGCATAATAATGACACTGATGAAGGAAGAGAAGAAAACACTGGAAGCGCAAAAAGTCTGAGAAGAGTCAACTTGTTCTTGAGTTATCATGGCAGCATTTGATTGTAATTACAAGAAAAGAAGAAACTAATACCAAAAATTATTTAGAGTGTGACCAAGAGCACTCACAAAAATCATTAAAAGGTATCAAACCAGTTTTAGCAAAAGCAACAATGTGTCTTCAGTGTCTGCTTTCCACACATACACAAAGGTTTCACAAATATGTTGTTGCTGAGCTGATCTATATAAGATGGGAGGGTAAGGAACTGAACATCAGAACAGTTTTTTGGAAATTTTCTGCAAATGACTCACTATAAAATTAAACATAAAATTCTATTTTAACAACAGACTTGAAAAACAACAAGTACATATCTGAGGTAAATGTACACACTGGAACGAGTTTTTTCATGTTACTTAATAGGCTGCTTGTACTCCACTCCACTTCAGGGGGAATATTGTGTATATGGAATATTTTGTATTTTGTATTTGTATTTTGTGTATTTTTTTTAAATGAAACCTTAAGTTTATGTATATTAAAAAATGAATATCTTTGCATAAACCACATGAATGTTTACAAAATATGATGTTTGTGAAAAATTAATTATTGGAGTATTAAGTTAACTATTAAAGAAGAGGGGATTAGATAATTGAATAATTAGCCAGTCAAAAATCATTTGAGATTTTTAATTGAGAAAGTAATAATGAGTGAATATTTATTTAACCATAACTCAACTAAACTAAAAACCATCAGTTGAAGTTCTATGCAAAAAAAGGTTAAAATAAGTTCCACTTCAACCAGCTACAACCGTAAAATCCTGCTCTCACATTTATGCATTAGTAATAATTATTATGTATTTGATAAATAATTGTATAATTGTCCAAAGGGTCATAATTCTGCATTCAGTACTTTTATCACTTAGGGACATTTCCCTGATTATACAAACAAACAAACCCAAATGTGTCATTAATATATTAATTCAAGTAAAGGATCTGAATACTTCCTCAACCTCTGACACTAAACAACACCAGGCAATATAAAAGACTAAACATTCATGAGACAAAGTTCAGAGTGATTTCTTTCAGTCTGTAATGATAGTGAAGATCAAATTTAATTTAACTGAAGTAATGATTCATTATAAATAACTTCCTTCATTTCAATATAATTTTAAGTACACAGAAACAGCACAGAACACAACATCAGCCATAATCCCCAGAGACAAATCTAGAGTTCAAGGATGTCCAGAATGCTTCATTTAATTAGTCAGTAAAAAAATAAAAACACACACTACAGCAGCTACTTAATTAATTCAAAATTGATCCAGAATCCAAAACTTAATTGATTCAAGCTGCCTACTGTATAAACATCACGGAGCTGTAACTGTAACTAAACCGATCGATGCATGAAGTCCACAGTCAGACTGCAAAACAGCTGTTTTGTCCCTTAAGGTTTCCAGTACTGACATCGTCTATGACACTGTTTCACAAGGAGTTACAAGCATTCAAAACCAGGTTCACTCGTCCTGACATAAAATATTTGTCATTGAAATTCTGGAGAATGTCATCTTTGCATGGATAAAAACTGACCAAGAATCTGAGAAGAAAACATCATTAGTTATACAGTCCATAGCTCAAATTACTGTACAAAGGAGTCACTGTTTTGCTTAAGAGGGTCGCATGTCTAATATGTTAGAAACACTGGTCTACTATTGCCACTGGTGGCCCGCTGATTTCTCTCTAAAATCATTTCAACTCTTTCCCACCCCAACACTAAAGTACCACATCTTCACATCCACCTGTTTGTCATTCGGATAAACAATGAATGGTGGATTTCCATAGTGATGTGCAAAGAAACTGAAACAGCAACTCACCACCACAGAGACCTGGTGGTTGTTCTTTTTTGCCAGGTCTATCAGGTTGAGGTCGTTGTAGAGCAGGTTTTCCAGGCAGCCGTGGAAGTTCCTGTTGGACAGGATGGGTTTCTGCAGTCCATGACTGTGGACGACTCCCACACTGAGCTGCACAGGAAAACAGGACAGGTGACAGATATGTAAGAACAGATATCCATCACTCCTCTTGGCTTCAAAGGTTACCATAAAATGTTATTATATTTTGGTTTGTTTTCAGTTTTTAATAGTGGATAAAAAATACCAACACATCTATGGTACTCACTTCCCTCTTTTATATTTGTTGAGGAGAAGTGGCTGTCTGAAGTCCGAGGTTTGATTTTATTAAGGAGCAAGTTACTCAATAATACAGTAATGAGCGCTGTGCCTTTGGGTCAATCAATAAGTACATGTGGACTTGGAAACCTAAAACCACTGTACAATCACAGCTTACAAAGAGCTTACAAACCACTGTACTGTACAACCTGAAGGTGGCTGGAGGAGAGAATTATGCTGAGTGGTTTGATACATTTCTTTGGATGTTTTAAAACATTGTTACACTGTAAAAACGGCTTAATTTTGGCATCCAAATTTACTAAATTTTGGATCCCAAAATTACTACATAAATTGCAGACAATAGCTGCTATGCACAAGTGATGATACGACAAACTGTCTCTGTCTGTCTTTTAGGTCAAAAGAAACTTTGACTTTTGTCTTTTGACTCTAAAAATATATTTTGAATGAAGCGCCACTTTAGGTTGTGTGTTTTTTTTTCAAGGGTGGCAACTTTCAGGGGTGAAATGAAGCCAATACTAAATGCCGAAAACTGCCATCCCTTGAAAAGCCCCTTAAGGCCGGCTCCAGCAGTGAGTAAATCACCTTAGGGCCCCTTTTTAAAATGCACAACTTTGCAGCAGGGATAAACATGTTTACAGGCAAGTACAAAAAATGTTTTTTGATCTCTATGGCTTATTCTTCCTTTAATGACAACCATAGAGGTGTGACATTTTATATGATTAACTTGTTTAATTTTATTAAGGCTTAAATGCATAATTAAATGTGTTGTCATTTTAAATCACAACAACCTCTAGTTGTTTGCTTAGAGACATGAAAGTTACCAGTAGATATCCAACTACGCCCATTTCTCCCAAAAATCATGGTTCCTCACAGACTACGAATGACATTTTGGTGGCTTCATCCACTGTTTAACATACAGTCAATAGGTTTTGCATGCTGAAAAGTTTCTCACCTGGTGAATGTCCCAGTGGCTTAGCTCAGCTGGTATGTGAACCTGATGAGTGTTTTCATCCACGGTGAGGTTGAGGTGAGTGCTGAGCCGCTCCAGCTTTACACGGTGCCAGTGCTGGTCATCGAGCAGACTTCCCACAGACACAAGAAGCTGGCCACCAGAGGATGAACTCACACCTATAGCGGGGAGGGGGGAGGAAGTGAAATCAATTATGTTGTGATGATGGTGAACTGGACAGCTGCACAATGACTGGGCTAAGGCAGAAATCCTTGCATGTCCTCCCTCTCCTGAGTGACTGTGATTCTGTTTTGAGGCACCTCAAAAATACTTCAAAGTCACTACTCTCTGTGTCCTCCTCCATAATACATTTTTAACAAGGACAAACATGCCTGCAGAAATCATTATAAAATGCCTCTTGTTTCTTAAAGTAGTGAAACCCAAAAAAAAAAGGATCATGTTTGATTTATTATAACAAAAAGTTGCGGAGACGTCGCAGGATCAGTGGAATATTTCATCTTTGTTTCAAACAGGGAACAGGTCACTGAGGTCACCCTGTCTCATTAAAGCACATATATCCGGAGTGCTGGCAGGGAGGAGAACCCACCCCAATAAATGATGATGCTGCAGAATGACACCAGGACATAATTAATGACAGACACAACACCAGCGGGTCCAAATTGGTGGTTCCATCTCTGCATTCCCTAACAGGATGGGAGGGAACAGAGTTTCTGCTGACAGAAGAAGCTTCAACAGAAGGAGCAAGACACACTGAGTCATTAATTATCGAGCATATTTTCTACAAAGAAAGGACAGTGGGATGGACGGAGGATGGATAGATAGATAGATAGATAGATAGATAGATAGATAGATAGATAGATAGATAGATAGATAGATAGATAGATA
>JAPZDV010000021.1:6355190-6388327 GCA_029814665.1 Acanthurus lineatus
ATGCTGATATTCATAAGTTTACTTTGAAGAAATTATTCATGGTAAATTTAGTTTTTCTTTTTTTTTCTTTTAAATGGCAGTTAACTTGTATTTTTAAAAAAGCAGAGAAACTTCCATTTTGAGATGTACCAGCAAAAAATTTGTTAACATTGCACATATTTGTAATCTTTACTGTAATCTTCCACTTGATCCAATTCCATACTTGAGGCAGAGACACAACATTTACATTATATCCTATTGTGTCTAATTATTCCTTTCATAATCGGGCCTTTTAAAAGGGCGGCATTTTTTGCAGCTTGAATACATGGAAATTGAGAGGAGGCGATCGATACAAAAAATCTGAGGCTATTGTAGAAGCACTTAACTTTATTTATGAAACTTCCTCTGCCTTTCTACTGTCTGTCAGTCCTGGTTTTCCTCATTCCTCCTCTCCTTCCCTGCATGCCTGCGAGGACACTGGGAGACAATAACTGCTTGATTTATCCGTACTGAGTAGACTAATATTGATGGTTCTTGTCTTTAATCTGGGGTGTCTGAGCTGAACTCCAGTTTCCACTTTCCAGGAGCCTAACGTTCCAGACAGCTCCCTGGGGCAATATCACCTTTTCATATTCTGTCTGCTATTCCATTATGGCTCTTTGCTCGAGCTATAAATCTGTTTATGAAGGATGACAATGACAGCTCTTATCAGGAGACAGACTGTTATAATTGTTTCAGCATTTCAGCATCACATTTGAAATACAGTGTGGCTGTAAAAGTAATGTTCTTTCTCTAAACCAATTCTCAGCTTTAGTCACAGATTGGAATTGAGTTTAAAAGCATGAAACAAAGTTAAGAAAAAAAGGGAAACAGCACAGTGATATTCATGGCAAGAATGTCACTGATGTATCAAGTGTTTTTCTGTCACTTCAACTCAACTCACTGGGACTTAGAGCTGAAATGTCTGTCAATAAATTGAAACTGACAAAATAATTTACCTTTTTTTTTATCAAATAAGCTTTAAGTAAACTTTAAGCAAACATTCCACAGATTCTCTGGTTCCAGATCCTCAAATATGTGTCCCTGCCCCTTTTTTGCTATTTCAGTACTCAATATCTTTAGTTTTGGCCCATTGGTTGGAGATAACAGTCACTGTGATGGCAACACCTTCAGCTGAAGGACATAGCGATTATGAGGATGTCAAGAAAACAAAAAGGGACCTAAATAAAAAGGGACCTAAAATCAAAAACACGAACTTCAGAAATAAGAAATAAAAAGCAAGTTGAAAAGAAGGTGATCGATGGACAAAAAAATACGGGAGGAGCAAAAAAAGATGGAAAACAAGGGAGAAAGTGTAAAACTGAGTAAATCAACAAACCATGGAAAAACATAAGGAGCAGAAGAAACTAAAAAATAAGCAGATACAAGATTAGCTCTTTACCTCAACAAGGCAACTGATTGAAAATAAAGGCAAAAATTCTTTAAAATATGGTGCAAACTTTTCCTCTCTCTGGCATCCTCTTTAGAGAAAAACAGAGTGACCAATCATCAACATTTCCTTCTTATTTTATAGCCATATGTATAGCTTATCATCTTTTTATTTAGAGACACAAACTGTAATGTTGCTGCTGAGCGGTAAGCTACTTATTATACAGCAGGAGAGTGTTTTACAGTAAGAGTCCAGGGGCTCCTCTGAAAATACTGAGGCTGCTGGCTGAGAATCTGATGAGGTTGTTTTTAAGAGAAACTCCTGGAGATACATTGTAAATCACAGTAGAAAGACTGGAGAAGAGTAAGCAAATGCGACAGTAATCACCACAATTCATTGTCTTCCATTTTCTCCACCAACTGGCACACTTTTTTCCAGAGAGATTGATCTCTTTTCAACGGTGCTCTGCAGACGCCTCTGGGAAGATCCGGTTGTAGCTGTTGCTCGGTGCCATTAGTGAAACAAGAGCCAACCACAGCATCTCCTTAGCATTAGGACACAAAGAAGAGGCAGCTTTTCACTTAACATGCAGTTTTTCCTGCACGCATCTCTGATGCTATCCTAATTTAGTCAGCAATACTTAGTGCCATTCATCCAGAATGCACTGGAGCAGGACACACTAACCCTCAATGTACTTACTGCTGTGAATTATGAAGCAGTGAGCTACATTATAGCAAACTGACATTTTGATAAATGTAAAGCAGAGAGGAAATGAGATAGTTTTGGATGGCCGACATGAATCTTAATGAGCCAGGCAATTTATTCCTACTGCTTGGACGGCCACAGGGGGATAGAGAGGGAGCCTCACTGTTGTATTTATCTGTTTGTTTGCCAGTCTGTTTGGCTATTGGTCCGTCTGTATGTCCGATTTCTGTTTGCATTCATCATTAATTTATGCTAATGGATGTTACTGTGTCTAACAAAACCACATCTTCTCAGGCTGAGCTCTTTATGTCTGAGTGTTTATATGCCACACTTATCCCTAAAGGCCAGTGTTAGCCATCATTAGCCATTCTTTAGCTCTTCTGCATCTCAGTCAGCTTAGTTTCCTCCTGATGCAACATGTATCAATGTTAAAGAGAGTTCCAATACAGACAGGATCAGGTAGCCAAACGGGAGAGATAAATTTGAACAGCCTCAAAATAATAGCTTGCAGTCTGGAACTATGGAGATAATGCATCGAAATCTGTAGGTTTCATCTTTGCCTTCCTGGCTTTGGCTTCTCTTCTCTCCTCTTCAGCCATCAGCTGACTGCGGAGGTGCATGCTGTGGCTCAGGGTGGATGCTCCGAGCTATTGATCTAAATTGCACTGTCTACCGACTGCTAACTCCTGGGTGAGTGTGAGGGAGGGTGAAAGGGTGTGAGAAAGAGGGAGAAAACAGAGAAAGAGAGAGAGAGAGAAAGAGGGAGAGAAAGAGAGGGGAAAGAGAAAAACAAAGAGGATGCAATTGAAAAAGGCAAATAATCTCCTCTGAAAAAAAAAAAAATCCAGCAGAGGCAGAATTGGGGCGACATATGAGAAAGGCTGCGATAAATAACAATGGAGGGCAAGGAAAATGGAAAAAGCAGAAAAAGAAAAGAGGCAGTCAGGCAGGCAGGCGACAAAACAAAGAGTGCCAGAGACAGAAACATCCAGTGACAGCACCGTGATTGAGACGGAGGATGTTTTTTTTTTTTCACTATCAACTGTATCATTATAATACTATTGCTCAGTCTAATCTCTAATCTCTAACCCTTCGTTATAAAACCGAACAGCATTTATTTTCTTCCTGACAGCCCAGAGTTCTTAGGGCAGCTTGTTGACTTGGGTCAGGTCCAGCAGAGAGATGTGAGAGGTGTCAGTCAGGGAGCTGATGTTGAACTGATGGCTTCTGCAGACCGCTGAGAGATAAACTATTTCAGCAGGGACTTAATACTCTTCCAACCCTTCCTACCTGGCACTACTGTGGGAATGTAGGGAGGGAGCAACAGAGGGAGGATGAAAGGAAGCTGAGACAGAGATATAAACTACAACTGAACACAGCAAAATAAAACCCTCATCAGGACACTTTTTCAAAAATCAACTGCAAGAAATCAACAGTGTGTGTATCTCTATGGTCTCATAAATAAGACTGTACATACTTCATAAGGAATGTCTTCTTCAGACAAACAACTGTTCTACCTACCAGGTATCTACCTGTATATATTTAAATCCAACCACGAAATTCTATTATTATAGTTAAATAACTGGATCGACTTTTCCTGTAATTTCTTCCAACTCCTTTTCATGCTAAAATAGCAGCTTTGTGCCAGAGATTAAAGCTCTAACCACAACAACCACAACAACCACTAACCTCCACAACAGTTTTAATTTTTTAATGTCCAGCATGTCAAGTCATTTCCCATTTCTCTCTTCTTTCCTGTTATCTCTAAGGTCAGCTGTCGAAAAAATTATGAAATCCCCACACAAATTCAAACAAATAACAAATTAAATTAAACACATAACTTAATTAAAGTTATAAATTATTAAAAAATATTCAAAGTACAATGATACATTAACTTAGTGTTCAATCTGTAAAATTAAATTGGAAACCAGACTTAATCAGATGTGAAGAAAGAGGCTTCATTAGGAAATCAGAGTGCAGGGTGTCATTTAACAGGTCAAGTGCAGACAGTCTGAAGCTCTGAAGTAACAGCTTAATGTCCAAGAGGTGCCATTAGGCCCAGTGGGGATCAGGCTACCTGATTAAACAGAAGAGGCTTTGAATCCAACCTCTTTTTGAACCCCTCAGGAAGCTCCTGAGAGCCAGTATGAAAACTGTTTAAATGAACAAATAAGATAATGACTACTGCCTCAAATCAGACTATCCAGAAAGCTCTGTATTGAAATCAAACTTCATTTAGAGGATGGGATCCTTTTTTTCCTTGTTAAATTCCAGGAAAGTAGTAATTCTACAGGCACAGGAACCCTTCATCCATAAATGAAAGAAGGAAAGAAACGGTTGGAGAGGGGAGCAGCAGAGTACTCCAACAGCCAGGTGGTAAGGCTGATGAGAGGTCTGCCATACGGTGATAATGCACTGGCAAGGCAGCCCCGACAACACGTCACATTTAACCTCGTTTGCACCAGCATACTCACACACAAATACACAAACTCACTCTCTCTCTCTCTCTCACACACACACACACAAAAAGCCACATGCACAAACACATTCCCTCCCACAGTCTCCACAGCGCTCCATTCGGTGCTAGGAGAAGCCATGAATCATAGTATGCTGAGCGAGCCCACTGTGCTCCACAGAGTTCACCCTTAACGGGCGTTGCTGGCATCCATCATAGATTAAAAGAGAATATGAGAGGGGATGCCGAGCTGAGAGAGAAACAGAGCTGGAAAGAGAGAGACTCAGTTGAATAAAGGAAAATGATGAAAAAAAGTCATAAAAAAGATAGAGAAAGGAAAAAAAAAAGCTAGAAAAAATGTTTTTCTTCCCCCAACAAATGATGCAGTCCTTTTCTGCAGCCAGTCTATAACATATATGTTTCCCTATATTGACCTGTAATAACTGCAGGCTTGCAATCACAAACGCACCAATTCCCAAAGTTTTATCAAAATCTGATTCGTTTTCGTCTCGTGGCGTCTTGAGACGTATGAACAAACAAATAAACACTGTATTGAACTAATCAGCATAAGCAGAACGAAGCCTAATTCTCTCGAGTTTCCTCAAAATTGGATCAGTGGTATCTCAGAAATCACATCTGACAGACACGCAAACAAACCAGCAGATGGACAGAGACAGGCTTGAAGATCCCTCCACTTCATTGTGGGGATTCTATATTAAATTACTTTAACAATAAAGGCAATATGGTAGACATAATATAGCATGAGAGTGCATAATTAAAGAGTTTAAAAGTTTAGTTTTTAGCAAAGTTCAGCATTTAAGTGACATTTGCTCAGAGATGTGGACAATTGATGAACAGTTAGATACAGCTGCACAGTTTGCCAGAAAAGCTGCCAAAAGAAGTTGAAAACATTTAATTAAATCAAACAAGCAAAGTTTCAGACATCCTTCATTACAGGATTTCAGTTCCTGTCCTCAGGAAGATGACTAATGCTGTTTATTGTCATATTCAAAAGAAAAAAAAAGTAAGTGCCTTCGCTTGATGTTCAAGGTGTAAAATAGTCCATGATTACACAGCATGTCAAGAATGAAAACCAGCAGGACTTGAAGTTCAGAGTAGGGAAGGCACAAAATGATCCCAAACAAATAAAAGAAAATAGTCAATTAAGACTGCAAAACTCTTACACACTAACACTCCCACTCAATTTAAGATGCATAATCATCCCCAAAACTAAATACAGACACACCATATTATTATCAGGTATCATGAAGACAGAATGATTGAAGATTCATCCTCATCCAAACTCACCAAACCCAGATGTGTGTTAAAGAGACTGCAATCTCACTGTTATTCAGAGACAGAATATGTATGAGGAGGTTGAATCTGTATCAGTCAAAAATGTGGACAAAATTTCTTATGTACATGAATGAGAAAGGGCGTCAAAATTTTTGGATGCTACCTGCTGAGTGTAGAAGAGGAAGAGATGTCATCATGCTTCTCTGAGTTTCTACATGTGCAGCAAGTTTGATGACACTCACAGACATCAGACAGTAATATACTATGAAACAGTGCAAACTGCATATCAATATATTCAGTGGTTATGAACTTGTTGGGTTCAGCAACATTATATTATTGATATCATTGTACTTTTCTTTGCTAGGTCTCTATTTATTTTAAATTTGATAAATAATGAATTGCTTATAGTTTGTCATTAATGTATAGCATATACTGCCAATAAATTATTTAGAATATTTTATGCAACAATCCATTTTTCTTCAGAATTACAAATTGTGTCTATAGTGTGTCTTCTTATGTCTGCAGGAGTTGCACTGCTGGATTTCTTCTGCACAAACATCTTATGTATTGTAATCTAGTTTGTATACAGCTTTTAAATATCATCTCTTTTTAATTTATTAATTTATTTCATACTTATTTATTTCATTCTGATAGTTCTTCATCTGTTTTCTAGCCTCGGATTATGTCTCTGTGCAGCAGTTCACAGCAGTGTATTCAACATGTGAGTAAATAGCCGGATGTAATCTAAGTACTGGCCCAATCATGCTGTACCTTGTTGATGGTAGAGCAGCAGTCGTCCTTTCTCCAGGACCAGAGTGAGGCTGTGGACTCTCTGTCCCACTGCATGCAGCAGCGTTCCTGAGTTTTTCAGGGTTTTAAACTTCAGAGCGATGACCTCCATGGCTGCCCAGCTCGGCCTCACACTCAGCCTGTAGGTCAGACTGCTGCTGCCGTCAAAGTTTGCCACGTCAGAAGCTGGGGGACAAACAAATGTAGGAGAAAGAGCATAATTGTATAAACAACAGAGATGCACTTCAATAACAGTCTTATTTATATTGATTTCCTACTATGTAACAGTTTAGTGCAAAATTAAAAGCTTAAATTTCTAGTGAGGTTGACAGAGAGACCAGTGGTGTCAATATGGGGGTAAAAACAACTGTGAGCAAAGAAATCCTGACTCAAAACCATCAGATCTATAACCTTTTTTACAACAACTCTTCATGGCTCAGTCATAATTTATGCTAAAATGTAAACATTAGTGAAACCTAGTTTGTAGTCACTTTTGTAGCCACTTAGCACTAGCTCTACCGTCTAAATATTTAGATTTTCCTTTTTTCTTGTTCAGTAGCTTTAGGACTGGAGATTTTTTTTTCCCACAATTCTGTAAGATGAATTTATGAGATGACTGATAGTTTGAATGGTAGTTTATTTAGAAAAGCTGGAGTTGTAATGATGGAGGAGATGGATGAAGGTGACAGGGTTGAGTAGCTGAAGCCGACTGATGCTGTTGATTGCTGGCTTGAGGATGGAATTGCTGGCTTATAGGCTGAGGTGGAGATTAGGGTTAGGAGATTTGGAAGAAATCAGTGGGCGCAGGAGGCGATAGTTAGTAATCAACCTGAGGATAAACACCGAACAAACTCTAGTATTCACAACACGGAGCAGCCAAGGGACTGACTACCACTAAATATGGTGGAACAATCTGGTGATGAGCAGGTGAGGAGTCGAGGTTTTAAAACAGCATGGTGATGAGATGATTGGAGACAAATGTGTGCCATCTGAGAGAAAGCCACGCCCATGCAACACACACACACCAACTGATACACATGAGAGGAAGGAAACAGCAAAAGAAAAGAAAAATACAAAGAAAATCCAGAGTCAATGCTGGAGCCCTGACACTATCTGACAGTATCACGTCTTTTCTGTGTTAGCTTGTTTCAAATGTTCATTGAAACTATTTCAAACACCACAAAGATATATTCTTAATATTCTTCTCTGTTTATATCTCAAATCTTGTCTCTCTAATTGTTTTTTCATTACTGAGGAATATGTCATGTCCTTAAAGTTTCCTTTTTATCATTCCTATTGAACACCACAGCACCTCCATATGCTCAATATAAACTTCACAAACACAATAATATAAACCTATTTTTACTTTTGCATGGCAGTGTTTTTATCATTTGAAGGTATTGATCGTCTTTATTTATTTTTCTGTGCAAAAACTTTTTCTATTAAGTTAGTAACCTGTTGGCTCTGTAATATATGAACCTTTATAACAACACAGTTTCTGTTAATGACTAGAGAAGCAAATGAGAACAATGAGAATGTTTAAATGTTTATTGCATTTTACTATAATTCATGTGGATCCATAAGACAAAAGTGAATGGGCTACCAGTAGGGCCTAGCACCCTCCCACGTGCCAAATGTGGGCAGAATTCAACAGTGGCAACATAGTCAGTCTTGCTAGCCACTTGGGTGGGTGGCATATGAACATATTTATAGGACAAAACAATGCCTTTTGTTTTTTATTTGCATAAATCTAGACAAAGAAATGCAGGAGCAACAGTCTGGCAGGATGTAAACTTAATAAAACAAGTCCTCAGCTTGAGGCGTCACAATTCAACTCTGTTAGCAGCTCTAATGCTCTTTGTATCAGTGGTGATGATGACTGTCAAAGCTTTAGCAGCAAAATTTAATTTGGTTCAATTTTATTTGATGAAAGTTTAAGGGACCGAAACAGCTTTAATAAACTGAGTGCAGAATTATTTGATATCTTCATCAAAAGTTTCTTTTTCAAAGCAGCTAAAATAATCAGAATTCCTAGTCTGAACAAGACAAATTTAAATATCCAGATACATTACTTTACATTTGCTTTCTATTTTTATAAGAATTAAAATAACAGATCATATACAGAAGGCAGACTTACTATATCGACATCCATATATCTCCAGTCTGACTCCAATCCTCCCAGTAGGGTTCCAGTCCAAGGGAATCAGGCGGAGGTAGCGGGCTACCACCGGCTGTTTAAGCTTGTATTGGACCACAGTGTCTGCATTACTGTTGCCCAGAAAAGCCTGAAACAAAAGACCAACATGGTGGTTTATCTTATTTTACATCCAACAAGCCATGTTCTGCTGGTGGTTGCAACAGTGAAGATCTGATGGAAAGCTGTTTGAGCTAAATCACTCTTTGAGCACCTCAGACAGGAACAGAGGATCTTATCTGGCACTTTGATGGCCATTATCAATAGATTTACTGGGATAATGTATTCTGTTTTGCAGTTTTGTGGATATCGTTGAGGATAAAATGTACAGCTTTCTATTTCCTTATCCTCTATTCAGTCTCAGGTTTGTAATAAGTGATCTTTAAAGGAAATAGATGCACTAGTTTTGTTGAAATTTACTTTTGGAGTGTGAGGAAATAACATCCCGACACACTCTGATCCAGACACAATCATTCTGATTTTCGAACTTTGAGCTTACAGACACCATTGATCCAAATAGCTGATAACATCCCTCTTTCCCTCTCTCCATCCAGAGATCAATACCTCTGGGATCTATTCTGTCTCCGTATCAGGCTTCTCTTAAAGAGACTAATGGTCTCTATTTTCCCAATCAGCTGCCTGTGGAAATTCAGTAAATTCATTCTGTGGCTGACACACAAATAACACACGCAGGGTAACACATGCATTGACATTAGCAAGGAGAAACAGAAGACAAAACAAGTTATATTTGTGGCTCCTGTGTGCATGTGTTTGAGTGCACGTGCTCTGCTTGAGTCTGTCCTCCCTACTTGAGAGTGTGTGTCGTGTACTGATGTAGCTATGTGAGTGAAATTGGCTTTCCTGCCGCTGCATAATTGTGATCTCAGTGGCGTTCCTCAGTGCTTTGAAGGGGCTGAGCTGACTGGGCAGCGAAGCGTTAAGCTCAACAAACAGCTCTGTATCCTGCTGAGGAGGCTGAGGAGAGTGGCATCTCATTTACTTCCCCGAACATGTTTTGAAATATGAGTTGCCTCTGACAAGACCTCAGTCAAGGAGAGAGAGGAGGGTGGAGAATGAGACAAGGAGGAGGAGGAGGAAAAATAAGGAGGACAGCATGAATAGGAGTCAGAGAACAGAACTACTGAAGCTCCTTTAACACGTTCCCATCCCACCTTATCAGGTATTGATGCCACTTTTATAACAGACCTTGGTGTTATTTAGTGTCTTTGTCCGACCCTTTAAGCCACTAAAGGCTTGATTCTGACACAAAAGCCTTTCTACACACACGGTTTATCGAGTAAAACGTATTGGTTGGGTTAAACACCTCTAGTACTCAGTCAAGGTTTCAAATAAAAACTAAGGTGTTAGATTTTTCAAAAGGTCTGCACATATTCAACTTTTTGCATTTGACATAATATCATTAAGTTCACACAGCAAGACAATGTGGTTTGGTTCAAGAGGAGCATTGGTTTGATACTTTAGGTTTCACTTTCAGTTTCACATTGTCTTGAATTCTGGTCCATAACCCAATGTTGCTCATGAAAAATGGTTACACTACGAATATGTTTGGATTACAATAATCTTAGTTTAGTGAAGATGGTGCACCTGAACAAAGTGAAAAGGCTGATATTGAACTTTTCTCTTATCTTTTTTTAAAAACCTCATTAGCCCTTATACAGATAATACAACTATTTCTGTCTTTTTCTCTCCACTGCTCCCCTGTTTCTTTTAGCGCCCCGACAGGTGCTCATCTGCTACCTGGCAGGGTAAATAACACCCAACAACAACCTGTAAATGAGATTCACATCAATGCTTTGTTGTTTCAGCATTAAATTCTTACTTCAGACTGCCCTTTCTAATGAACCCTTCTCCTTTTATGTAGTAATGGGACCGTCGATTAGGAATGCACAGGCTTATCATCCCCAGTGGCTTCGGAGCCACGTGGGGTTCGGTGTCTTTTCAGACAGCACTTCAGCATGTGGACAAGACGAGAGTAGAGATCGAAATGCAGACGCTCTGATCGGTAGATGACCTGCTTTGCCTTCTGAGTCACAGCCATCCCACAACTATAGAGATGAAACCATCTGTAAAAACTTAAGACATTATTCTATGTAATAAAAAAGAAACAAGATATTAACTCATCAAAACAAACACTTTAGTGGATGCACTGCTGATTGAGGAATGTAGCAGGTTTTAGAAATCAGACTGAACAACCCATTAGAGGCCCTCTGTTGACCTTGGTTTAACAGCAAGATATTTCTCATGTAAACACAGAAACACACCATCTATTAAGAAGTTATTGATAAAATCTTATCTGATTTCCCATCTGTGAAAAATGTCTTGGAGAATCAATTTCTGCAGTCCTTTATTGTCTGACTCCAGCAGGTTGTGGGGGCATGGTGAAAGGCCATGGGAAGAATTCACTGCTCAAAAGATTTGGATTGTCAATACATCATCTATACTGGCAAATTTGTGCTGTGAGAAAAGTTTGTATTTAATCTGGTCTACTTCTTTGTATAATAGGGGGTTTGTCTAGACTGCCCAATAAATCATAAAGAAGGGTGAAATTAAAAGATTTTTCTTGTGAGTGGAAGAGATTGTGTTTTAAAATCAAAGTAAAAAAACAACAAACAACAACAAAAAACAAAAATAAATTCACAATTTTACCCACCAACTTTAAAGTTTAAAAGGGGAATCACCTCTTGTGGAACAGCTAACAGCACTTTAAAATATAACTTGAGTAAAAATATCTTACTAGAAAGGTGTGACAGCGACTCCAACAAAACACTTTAGTCATGGGGTCACAAGCTTAAAATGCCACGCAGTGAATAACGATGCATTGTACGTGAAGTGATGTTTAATATATAAATTCTCAGTACTGAAAGAAACTAGCTGCTATGCTGTCAAATAAATATTCCAAGCTTGAAGAGCAATGGAAGAAAGAACCCGAGAAGTTGGTGAGAAGCAATGACTTACACAGCTCTTTTTGCAGTCAAATCTCCTCCTTAACCGACACACTAAGCTGCCCTGACTAATAGATGGAGCTTTAAAAACACTTCGCGAGCTGATCCGAGTTTATCACTTGTCATGCTGAGTGTCAAATCAACAAGTTTTTAAGCTACAAGAAGTCATACCCTGTTCTCTCTTTTGAGGGATGACTCGCGGCTTTACAGAGTTTGTAGCCTTCACTGTGAGAAAATCGTATCCTGTCAAATGGGAATCAAAAGCTGTTCTCAAAGCTGCTACTGTAACAAGGAGGGTGTACCGTCTTCCATGAAGGCAAGAGGAGATGCTTGACTGCCTCTGAATATGCATGGCTTCTTATCATTGTGACAAACTGTACAGTAGTTTGCTTGGTAATGATCAGTCAGTTTTGCTGTCGAGCATTCTCTCTCTCTCTTTAATGGAACATGGATTTGGTACTTGTTTAAAAGATGCTATAAAATGCTGGAAAATGATGATTTTGGTAGTGAAAAGGAAACACTGGGGAACGTGTGAAGCAACCAGAGTACTGAGGGAGAACAGAGGAAAGTGCATCAACTCTACTCTGCAGTGGCATCAGTAGTAGTGCAGCATCAGCTGTGTTACAGAATATTTAAGTCACAACATGCATATCTCAGTCAGATGACACTTTTAACAAGAAGAGCTAACAACGAAGCCGGCAACTGCTCTATCGGTGACTTGTTAAGAATTTGTTGATGGACACACTCTCCACCGCAGGAATCAAAGCTGTGACTTCTTGTATGTCAGGCTGACTTTTGAGCAACAGCACCAGCCTCCTGTCAGCAGAGTTTGAACTGTTTGACAGCAGCTTCATGAGCCGACGGAGCCCCGCCCAGGTTCCTTTCATTGTTCCATGCATTATTAATACAGATTTAAAGGCTCCTGGTGTGCACGCCTGACGCTGCAGGCAGTACCAGTCCCCTAAGAGATGGAAATTATGTCTGTGACAGTGAGGCCAAGTTTATTTTAATTTCAATGAACCTGAGTTCAGAGCTGTACTCCCTCCCAAACTGTCTTCAAAGCTGGAATACTGGCCTACATAATGTTGGTATAATTAAACTATTTCAGCCCAAAACCAAACTGCTTTGTGGAAACTTAAAATTATTAGCAAGAGGTGATCTGACCCAACATACACTTTATTTGCTTTTTCATACATGTTTTTGTTTTTGTTTTATAATTTCTTTTATAGCAATAAACCATCAGCTCAACAGATTAAAGTTCAGAGATTAGACATTTTTTATTCTATTTTTGCTATTAAAATGTCCCTTTGCTTTCTTAACATTCTGTGAAATAACACTCTAAAACTTCAATGTCATTCTGATTTTCATTAGACTAGTGAGAAATGAAATTCAGGTCACTGGATGTAAAAAACATGCTTCTTTTTTTGTTATTTAATTACTGATTATGGCTTCCCAAATGCCGTTCACATAAAACATTGGCAACCCTGACCATCACAACTAATGTTGGAAAACAACCAGTATTAACATGCTGCCTGGATTATCCTGACATAAACATTTAAGCAAGACCACCCTCTTTTCAAAATCTTAAGCAAGTGTTGTGTTTCTCAAGTTGTTTAACAAGGAAGGATAAAACTGAGATACAGTGTCAGGGAACATTTTACTTTACTTTTGATTCATGCTGTTGCAAATTAGTCTTGCTTTTGGTTTATTTATTAATTACCCCGAAGCTGTCCTCCTGCCGGTGTTGTCTCCAGTTGTGTCCTGTGTCGCTGAACATCAACAGGTAACCTGTCAGCCAATCGGAGCTGCCGTAGCGTCCCTGAGTGGCAACAGCAGTGATTTGGGTCCGCCTCCCCAGATCCACCTCCAGCCACTGGTATCTGTCTGAGATGAGGGGAGACCAACCTCCAGCTCCTGCACAGGGGACAGAGAGTGTGTTTTATTGAGTGTGTGTGTGTCTAAGTGTGTGATGGAGCGGAGGAGAGATACAGAGGCTGGCTAAGGTGACAGAGCAGAGAGTGAGAAAGGAGAGACAAATTGAAGAACTGAAATGTGATTCATTACGATTTAATCTACTCGAAATGAAACTTTACAATTGTGAATTTATAGTCCAGAGTTGATGCTTCGTGCTGTGATTTTAAAGCCAGCCAACAGTAAATCTCCCAGTTTGGATATGACTGCAAACTGCTTGTTTATATGCTTGAGTAACGTCCATAGATTAGTGGTGAGAAGTTTATGGATGACAGGAATGCCAAAGAGAGGAGTTAAGATACTGGAAATGTATCCCATCCTAGCTAATGCTCTGCTTTTAGGGTTATTAGTAGTCAGCACATTCAAGAGAAAATCCAGCTTTTAAAGCTAAATGTTGCGAAATACAGTATAAACATAGTTTATCCCATTTCTAGCCCTGATTTAAGTCCCCTTTTAGATTTACAACCCTACAATATGTCAGTCTCCTTTCCTGGTTACATGATGATAAATAATAAATCCTCATAATCAAGAACATTAAGTGTGATATCTCTGAGTAACAAACACTTAAAGAAAATGAGTAGACCTCGGATGGTATTGAGAGCAACTCCACGACTCTCCACAACTGTTAAGATGTTTCCTGCCTTTTTGAATGTATCTGCTGTGAGGCGAACAAGGTGACAGCACTCTGACGGCGAGTGGAATGTAAGAAATCATTTAACAGTTTGTTCATTCACGAAACAGCTCTGATGCGACCTGAATCACTGAGCTGAAGTGTTTGTCTTTTCAGCATTGATTGTGCAGAGCTGATGTCCCGCTTATGTTTTTCAGGGTAACATGTTCCCATCCAGTCCTGGCAGCAGCTGTTGCAGCAGCTGGAGGGGACATCCAGGGATGTGTGAGATTAACTCACGCTGTGTTCACTGTACAACCCTGTGAGATTGCTGTCAAAATATAATTTATGGTGAAAATTCTTCAGTTTTGATGCTATTGTGTAAATTAAAAACCTTTTAAATGGTACAGGGTGACTGGTTGGTTTTGTTATTTTATTCTCATTTTAAAATGCATGAATGGTAGCAATATACATGTTTACTATGATTTCTACTGATAGGAGTCAAGTAGGAAACAGATATGCTTCTGTTTTATAAAACATACTAACGACTTTAATAAGTCCTTATAGAAATGCAGATTGACACACAGTATTTGGCTCCATCACTACCTTTTAATTAACTTCACACATCTTTAATTTAAAAGTATGTCTATAGTATTCTGTCTCCTCAGTTTCCATGTTTATTGACATCAAAAAATAGATTTATGTGACTTTTTCTACATAGATCAACAGAAAACTTTGAACAGATTTTATCTGGTTAGATTTATTAAAAAATTATAATGCTAAATATTTGTGCGCATAAATGGTCAAAATACCCAGTCAGTATTTAGAGGGTGCTCCTTTATGATGAGTTTTTATCAGGTTTGCACATCTCAACAGTAAAATATTTCTTCAAAATGTTTATTAAATGTTTGTGTTTTGCATAAAGTCATTTATTCCCTGTTGCATTGTGTCACTGAGAAAAGTTACAGTGTGTGTTTGTTGAGAAGTTGTTTCTCTGACGGCAAAAGTGTGAGGAGGCTGACGGATTTCAAACTTTGATAATTATACATCAGGGGCATTAATCAGTTGACAAATTCTCACTTTTTTTAAAGGAGCAAATGTGTCAGACTGATTTCAGCTGATTTGATTAAGTTCAGAGCCATGAAACTGTCTTTCCTGACTGAAAACACTGTTGAACAAATATCAAGGATAAAGCAGGTTTCATGAAAGGAAAATTATACACTTAAGTTAAAAAAGAGATAACAAAAACGAGAAAAAAGGGAGTCCTGTGTAGTTTCTGTAATCAAAGAGGAGGACAGAAGAATTTTTGTCTTTACTTTGCAAGAGGTGTTTTTAAAATCTGATTTCTACCTTGATTTGTTATCTTTTCACTCCTTTTAAACATTCAGAATAATCAGATAATTTCCTGATTTTTAATGAAAGAGGTTCAATAAGCTCCAATATCTTGCTTGTGTCAAGTTAAAGTACAAAGCTCAAATTTCTGATTTAATCTTTTGGCAGAATGATCCTCCTGGGAATTGAAATAAATGGACATGGTATTTCAAAGTGATGGCTCAGCAAAAAGCCAAGTGAGCTAAAAAAAACGGCTTGTTTTGAAAGAAGAAAGGTCTCTGTTTTTTATTAATCTCACTGAGCAATCCAGTGCAGATCCAAACGGGAGATAAACAAAAAACCCTCATGACTTTACTGAACTTCACCTTGCCTCCATCAGACTCTGCACCGGCAGGGTGTGTTTTTGTTCAGAGAGGTTGAACCTGTTGCAGAGAGAAAAGGAGAGACAGCAGAGTTGGGTCTCACCCAGCTGCAGTTTCCTTTCAACTCTGGATGCTGTTGGCGTCGCCCTGGAGTGTGTTAATGCGTGCGTTTGTGTGTGTCTGTGTGTGTGTGTGTGTGTGTGTGTGTGTCTGTGTGTGTGCATTTTTAAGAGAAAGTACTGAGTCAGGAAAAAACAAATCCATGGTGCCCAAACAGCAGATGGAGGGATTTCTCCCCTACAGAGCCTGCACACAGACACAGACACACGGACGCACGGACACACACACACACACACACACAAACGCACACATGCATAATAAAATAGCCAATCTTAAGAGCATGTGAAATTGTGTTGCCTGGGTGATGTCATGTTGACATGAGGCCAATACATATCATCACTTTGAACACGCAGCCTGAGGTGGACACATCACGTCTCATTACAGGGCCACTTACTGCCTAAACAGCACAAGATTACAGTTGTAATACATTCAACAGTGAACCCTATCACTACTGTGCCACGTTTGTGCTGTTGGCTAGATGCTTTTTTCTCAATAAAGCCTCATCGGGCAACAGTTGTTAGTCTTTCAGAGATAAAGTGAAATATTTCATGGCTAAATTTTTTACTTTTTCACAGCATACATTTGAATTTATTTGAACAGGAGCATAAGGGCTTAGTTGGCCATAAATGGAATATTTTTAGGTTTGGGACTATTTATCACACAGAAAAAAGACCACTGTAAAGACTACAGACCATGTCCACTGTTTCAGCACTCAAGAATAATTAACATTTTTGCCTGACTTCTCACAGAAGCAGCCTACTCTTTATTTTTGGCCATGTAATATTTGTGTGAAGTATATATATACTGAAATCAATGATTTTAGTGTACTTGCTCTGTCTTGGCTTTGAGGGACAACATGTTGCCACTCTAAATCCATCTCATACCGAACACTAGTAGGCACCCCTTGACATGGGGCACCCTTCTAGCATCTGTGTGTGATGCACTGGGCTTTAAACCAACTCCAATGTGGCGCCATCTGCAGCAGTATGAGACGCTCATGAGACGGCTCCAACAAAACAAGTAGAAACAGTTAAAAAACCAGACTAAGGATCTTTATTTCATTAGCCTCAGTGAAATTAGAATTCAACAATCTTCATATAACCATAGATGAATATTATGTTGCCTAAAACTTGGCAAGTACATGTGGTTCCTGAACTATTTCAAAAAGCTAAAATTAAATGAGCGACTAAAAATCTCATTTAAAATTCAAAAATCTAATTTCAGATGACGTTTATACCGACATGATTTCTTTCTGTTACAGTAAAGCACCATTAACTTCCAATTAAAACCAAATGTATCAATAGGAAATGGATTTGGATCCTGTGTGTTAAAATTAACTAAGTCTGAGGTCATTTTCTCTCCTCCACCAGCTGTTTCAGTGCTGTGGTGTTTGCTTGTTAGGGCAGCAGCCAAAGGCCAGAACTAATAAGTACTTCAGTAACAGACGTGAACACTGACAGCACAACAGGAGAGAGCTGACACACTGACCTTTACTCATTACTGCTGGATTGGAGAGAAGAGAAGTGTAGACAAACAGACAAAGGAATTAAAGACAGTGAAAGAGTGTTGGAGAGAGTGAGGCTGCTAAGCTGACATCTACAGCGTGGCAGAAGAAGAATAAGGAAGAGGAGAAGAGGGATGGAAACAGGGAGAGAGAGAGAAAGAGAGTCTGCTTATCAGGAAAGAAAAGCAGAGAGGACCTAAATGAGGGAGAGGAGTGTGTGTGCATGCAAATCTGTATTGAAAACAGTATTCACTTAATCAACATCACTTGTCTCATTACTAAAACAATGATTTCTGTCAAGCAGGCCCGTCAACAGCCATCAAGGAAATCTCCTCCATTTTTCAACCCAACTGGCTGCACTGACACCAGAGCTTTGTCCCCACTCTGGAAGGTAATTGAGGTTAAAAACAGGTCACAAACATCGCATCCCTGCTCAGCTGGACCTTCAAATTTGCACATTACCACAATGAATTAACCAATCAGAAGGCCATGACTTCAGGGTTCTACCTCATCAGAAGATCAGCTGACCAAACACCTGCAGGGGCAGCGCTGGTCGAAGGTGAGGGAGGAGAGCTCGAGGCTTCATCAAATCAGATGGAAAGTGTGTGTGAGTATCACTCCTTCACACACTTATAATAAACCATTTAGCTGTCCTTAAGCAGCTCTCGACCCCTCACCAAGAGCTGCTGAATGTTAAACAGTGCATATCATTGGCACGAGTGTGCAGTAGATCATTTCAGCCCCATGAAAACACTTGGGTATGTCTCATATGAACACATATTCCTGTTGATATTTGAATGTTTTGCCAAATATGCTTAGCAAGACACATAATAGTGCCTGGATTATGTTCATAAGAAACCAGCACCCAAAAGAGACAATTTAGACAGACAACCAGTTTTCTCCTACGGGTCCTTTATTAAAGCTTCCAAATAATTGACATGTAGATTTTTTTTTTCAACAAAATTAGTGAAAATTAAGGGGTAGATTATTGAATTACTTTATTTAACTTTTATGAGAGGCTGGTTATGATTTTTATGCAGGGTTTACAATACCTACTAGTTCTGATTTTCTTGTAAAAAAAAAAAAAACAGTATACATGCAATGCATTTGTGATTTAGACTATAGAGCCAAAGCATTAGAGGTCAACTTGTTTAAACTTTTGTGTAAAAAAGAACTATTATGATGCCTTTGCAACACTGTTAGTCTTAACAGTACTGTGAAATTTCAGCAAACAATATGACAGCATCAAAACAGCCTAATTAAGAAATGATATAGCTTTAAAACTGCATTTGAATTTTGTTTAGTTCATTCTAGAGAACAATAAACTCACTACAAATCTTCCAGACACAACAAATCAATGCAGACTGATTACTCTTGGACAATAAAGTAGATATTATATTAAACTGGCTGGAGGGCTGTGCTGCTGACAATAATTAAATTAAGGTAGGAAAAAAGGTTGAAAGAGATGATGTGTAATGTGACAGTAAAAAAATACTGTGCACATGATTTACAGGTGGCTGAAGTAAAACATGAGTTAATTGTGGCTCATGTGCATGTTGCAGTGCTGCAAAGTGGTCCGTGCAAACCTTCCTTAAAACACCAAATTAATTTCAAATTAATTTTAATGCATTGCAGCAGAAATACCAACTGCCTCACAGTCTCCTTTTTTCCTGAAAAAAAGTTTGAATTATAGAAATTATTCATTATGCTGTCTGTTGTAGAATCAGATCTTCTTTGAAAGAGCAGAAAAACATCATTAATTAACAAATACTCTAAGTATATATTTTAACTTAGCAGACATGTTTATTTAGAATTCATGTTTATTTATGTTGATTAAGTGCACTGCAGGTGGCCAAATGGTTTTGCAAATACATATTTGCTGTTGAAAATTAGTATTAAATGTAATTTTGTGAGACAGGGTTGTAGATGATGACAAAAATAGACTTATTGGTAAGTAATGTGAAAAAATAGTTTTTGGCAAGTTTAAAAAGTTTCGTGAAACTGCTATTAAATGGTTACAGAGATTGTTGTTTTTGGTAACAATATAGTAACAGTTTACTTTTAGATACTAGAAATGTTTTCCTATAAACCCTTTTATTTCTTTTGAGAAGAGGAAGAAAACAAAAATATAAAACGTTATATGTTCTTCAGTTATTTTTTCTTATGTGACAACTTTTGACACTTTGTGCTACAAGCACATTTTAATCAATTTCCTGTTTTAATAATTAAACATCTGATTTTGAACCAAAATGTCTCCCCAACAACAAGCTTTGGGATGTGACCCTCTTGTTTGTGTTAGGATGTGCTGTTTGATGGGAACTAGAATCAGTCACATGGGTTTTTTTTTTTAACAGAAACAGATTTTAAAGTAAATCTAGTTTACAGTATTGCATGGAAAGTGTTTTGTAATTAAAACATATTCATTCAAAGGCCAATAAAAGCAAATGGTTTCCATACTGAAGGTCACCGTGCTGATCTGTTGAGTGTGCATGAGATCATGGTGTCTGTGTTCTCATTTACTTAAGTTTTCCAACAAGTCCCTTCAGAATAATGTTGCAGTCCTCTAAAAAAGTAAAAATGTGTCATTGCTGCAAATCAGACATGGATTTTATTTAGGCTAGCATGAACGCATCAAAGGGAATGTTATTTTGGATGCTTCCTCCTGACACAGTGTTAGGATACAGGCCAAGGACGAGTGGTGTCAAGACTGGATTAGGACTTTTTTATGGTGGCAGGAGATGGAACAGAAACACACAGATAACAAGTTCAGTTGCCGCAGCGGCTAGTTCATGACCATCAGAAAGCACAAGTTTTTCCAAGTGTCCTTGATTCTCTCCAGATAAGAGTACCAGAGACACGTCATCACAACCAACATCATTAAAGATCAAAAAAGAATCTGCATCCATAAACCAACTGGGAAACCTCCATATGTCAGTGGGATTAGTTCAAATGTGGAGCAGAGTTTTAGAGAGAACCTTGTATGTGTCAACATATCATTCAGTAATCCATGTTAAAAGACAAGAACAAAATCTAACCAAAGAATCAAGTGTAGGATATTGTAAGTCTTCTAAACTCTTGGATAAATAGCACATATATACATGTATATAGCTACTACTTACATATGAATTGGCGGCATTTTAAGTGGTCTGACTTGTCTTGATAAGGTGCAACATGAAGTGACGGTGTAATAATCCTACAAGAGAGGGAATTAGAATGAGCAAAAACTAGCCTCAGGTCCAAGATGTTAAGCCATCTGCAGGGTTTCAGTGCTATAATAAAATACCCAACATATTCTGCATTTGCCTTCAGTGTTTTTTTCTTCCTTGGGGGTTAAAGATCCTCAGTTTCTTGGCTGGATGCAATCAAGCACTTCTGCAACAGGCTGCTGAAGTGTCTATTTTCTACATGATGCTGTGAAGCACAAAGCCAGTTGCAAAAGTTTTAGAATTTTGTTCACTATGTGAGGTGAGATGTTGCTAAATTACCATCACATTTCACCACAGGTGTTAAACTAACTGACAAAATTAACCAATTATGGTACAAGTCCTCCATACTCTCATGACTTTGGGACAGGAATCATGAGAGTCGCTAAAAAAGCTAAAAATGTGTGTAGAATTGGCTGTAAATCATATGAACCATTCTTAATTGATCAATGACACATGGAAATGAAGCTTACTAATATTGCTGTTTTGATATATTGCTAAATATTTGTCCTTTCTGCAAATCATTTAATGATGCAATGGTTAAAACTTCATTCATCATTTCCCTTTCAATTTTACAATAATATTACTAACTCTGACACAAACACATCTTATTTACGATACACTTTTAAGCCCCAATAAAACTTTTACTTCTGACAGTTACAGTTTGTAATACTGTGGTGACTTCTTGTTTACACAGCAAATGGATTTTAAATGGGCGACAAAACAAGTTTCCAAGCAACTGACTTACAATTACCATAAAGTCTTGAATGGCTATTACATTTGTTATGTTTTAATTGTGCAACCATATTGAGTAAATTACTAGTTTGACATTAGCTATTGGTGTATTTGACTCAAGACCAGATTATATTGGATTTATGAGTGGAGCAATCCAATCCTGTTCCTATGGCCCTGGTCTGTTCTTTAAGTAATGGAGGCTGGACCACAGTGAGACCCTTAAAGCTATCAGCTACCCTCTGTAACACCACACCTACAGCTGCACGAGTCTCTCCTGGAGAAGGAGCCCTCTCTACAGGGAGAATTAACTTCAGCCTCTGTCCGTCTCAATAAGACAGTAAAAGAACACAACATCCAGCACATTATTTCTTTCCGTTCTGTTCTAATTCCAATCTCTACCGTGTTAGTGTCGACTGGGAAATAAAGGCTGACACAACGCTTGTCAGGGCAATGGCTTCACTAGAAGGAGCCGATGTGTGCAGCAAATAAAAGTAATGTTTGGTTAGTACTGAAGCATTGTTGTTCCACACAGGGCCGGGTGAAGGAAAGGTTAAGACACTAAAGGGGACAGATGGGAAAAAAACAGGACAGATGGGAAAGAGGATACAAGTCGTTACAAAAGGAAAAATCTCCCAAAGGTAGCAGGTCTCTGAAAGAGAGGCAATAAGACACAGACAGCCAAGCAGAGTGATGGACAGTAATACCAGGTCAAGATCTACGAATGCATCTGTGTGGGCTGAGAGGAATTTGAATAGCTTTTAAGTTGATTTGAGTTGAAGAGTCATACAGTTGCAGTGGATTTTAGGTGGCGTTTATGGTGTTTTTTTTGACAACATGAGAAATAATGTCGCGCTACAAATAAAAACTGACACAGCACCAGAGCAAACAAACAGCCGTGTTAACATTCTCAGATATAGGAGGCAACAAATCAAAACAGGAAGCCCTAAATGGAGCAGCTAGCAAGTTGCTGGAACATATATGTGAGGTATTGTCTATTGTAAAGACCTTGCAAAGAGATATAGCAATGAAACTAGTTTTAGGGGTCTTTGCCAACTTCAGCTAAGTAAAGTAAGGACTGGCCCCTGGAGATGCTGGCTTTTAAAAAAAATGTTGTGGGCAGGATTGCTAAGTAAATGGACTCACAGCAAGTTTAAAGGAGATAAGTCAGTGAAGTCTGCAGTTTGGGGAGCTATTTGGAGGTGAGCTTTTTTTACATGTGGCAAAGCTGATGTCGGTTTTATATAGAAACAACAGTTCATTTAAAGAGCGGGAATGTGTTTTTCATAAAGATCATATGACAAATTGTGAAAATGTAAAGCAAAAGAAAGTGCTAATTAGCGTCTGCTTTTCTGACAGTAAATTGCACCAGCTTAACTTGAAAACAAAGATAAAGGCTTCTTGAAGAAATAAATACTTATCAAGAAGTCAGACAAAAGATCCATTCACCTTGCACTGATAGCTCCTTCTAAATATTAATTAACAGAGAGATATGAGAGATCCCTGCCAGGCATCACTGTGAGACGTCTGTTGAATTCCTGCCTTCAGTTTGTTGTTTTTTTTTATATCAAGCTTGTGTTCAAGTTTGTTGGATATCTCTCATTGTTTGCAAAATTAGAATAATCATGTGCACATTTTCTCATTTGCCATATATGTACTTAAGGAAGCTATAATCAATTATTTTTACAATAACAATGTATCAAGTGACAATATAAAAATAAGACAATGCGAAAGAAAACTGCTTGCAGTGATGAACCTACAAATATTTATCCCCTGATTCAGCAGCAAGTTAAATTAGATATTTTGACAGGTAGAATAAATAGGCTTTGTAGTCATGGCATGAAAATCTCAGTCACTGGGTTTTTTTTAAGGGGCTGTCATGGTTGTAGAACTCAGCTATAACTAAACTAATTGAGGGATAGAAAGAAAGCCGGGAGGAGAGCTGCATTTTCTGGGGGAATCAAGCAATATTGACCCTTATAATTAGATTTATGGAGAGAGTGACTACCTCAGATAAGAGGATTTGAGTGGTTGAGCTGTAGAATTTAAACAGATATGATGTTTAAGAGCCGCATTATATGGGCGCCTAGAGAGGTAAGCGGGGCCACATAAACATTACACAAAGATCAATACCTCATATGGTTCCCTACACACATTTAATTGCAACCCAGAGCCTCTTCTAATGTTTAAATCCCCTTTTAAAATCTAAATTAGTCCTACAGAAAATGATTACTGCAGATTGATGAAGTGGTTCAAACCTGTTTCAGCGTAATTACAGCTGTTCTAATGTGCAATTATCAGTATGGCCCTCTGAAAGACAGAGAACGTTTAGATGTTAAATACTGCCATTAACATTTGCCTATAAATGTTAAATGTAGTCATTAACATTTGGCTATAAGGCTGAGTTAAAATTACAATTACAGCAAACCAGACTCTACATGGAGTACAACAAGAGAGTGGCAGGTCAGGACAGGGATTTAAAATATGGGTATTAATGATGAGAAGACAGAGTAAAGGTGATAGTGGAAGGAGAGAGTCAGGGAAAAAAAGGGAGAGGGGGAAAGAAAAGCAAAAAAGGAGAAGGTTTTGGAGAAAAAGGAACACAATTAGGAGCAGCTAATTGAAGGACAAAAATAGGAAGAGTCAGACATCTAACAACTTGTGCCCTTGAGAAGAGCTTTTCACATCCTGTCAATAGGCCTTACTGACGTCTTTACTTGTGATAACAGAGATCTGTGTGTGAGCGCTACATTTCACATACATAATACAAGATTTAGAAAGTCATCTGCATCTCTGCATGCTGAAATTTGCACTATAATACAAAGTGACTAATTAATCCGCCTTCAAAATGTACTTTTATGTAGGTTGATGTCAGCAACAACAGAGTCAAGAGTGAGTTGGTGGACTCACTCAGTTGAATCGTTGATTCTATAAACATGGCCACTATGAGGTGTGATCAGAAACTTCCAGCACTGTTCCTGCTGCAAAAAAAAACAAGTCAGAGTGCAGCAAAGAGACCAAACTTCACTTTTGGGGAAACAGAAAGAAGTAACGGCGAGCCAAATCTGGCCAGAAGGGGTAGTGGGGAGTGATGACTGTGTTGTTTCAGGCGAGGAACTTGTTGGTTTCCAATGTGCTTTTGGGAAAGGACGTTGTCATGATATAGAGCCTGATTACCAGGGCGCCACGGTTCAGTTTGTTTGAGCCAAATGTTTTCTTCCAGAAGCCTCAGAGAGTCACAGTAGTACTTGGCATTACCAGTCCAACCCTGGGGCTACATTTGTGCTTAACAAGAAGAGAAGTTTCTGGTCACACTTTGTGCTTGCCACAAAGCAAGTTACCAATAGGAGGCAAGACAAACCGGAATGTGATAACTGGTGGACTAAGAATATTTTAAGAGCGACCCCAATTTGAAGCATTAGTTGCCCCATGTGCCAATGCAGCAGGGGGCAGAGGGGCCCTGCATCAGAAAACCACTGCAGACCCCTTCCTGCTACTAAAGACTTTATACTGCACCCTTGCAATAGAAGAGAAGGTTGCATTAAGAGCACTTGTCGCTAATCTATTAACCTGTGCTGTGTCTTTTTGTGTTTTGAAACCATGTTGTCACTCTTCAGGAGATTTTTATCATGATTGATCTCATTGTTTTAACTTTTAAGTATTGGCATAGTTTAGAACAGGAGAGGTGATTGTTCAAGCTAACAAGGGCTTGATACTTCATTGTGCACTGTTATTACTTTTTCCTGCCATTTGTCCTTTTTCCCATACATTGATGGGATGTAGAAGCAACATCAGACACTATGCTCAGATTTTTTGTTCCACAAACTCATAACACTGTGATTTTGTGTCTGCTTTTATTGGCTTGGTTTCTAAGAATGCAGACTGAAGTCACATAGGTCAATATAAGCAGCATTATTATTCCACTTTGGGGCTGCTTCTGATCAAATGCAAGGTTTTTGTAGAAATAAACAGTTGCTCAATTTGGACTACTCCTGCTTGGACTACTCCTGCCCAGAAAAAGCTTATATAAAAAGTGCTTTTTCTTTGTTGCTGAAGAAAAGTGTGCTTGCCTGTTGCAAAAATTCATCTGTCTGCTCAGACCATCAGCTTGGAGTTTATGCCTCCTTGGCCTCTAAACCAGAGCCGTCTGCTAGAGCCCCCAGCCAAGTTCCATGTCAAGCCCCCCATTTCTGGTCTCAGCTCAACTTGATGACATGTTAATTATACACTTTGCACATTACAATCCATCTGGGAAATGTAAGACTAAATGCTAGTGTGGGTCTGTTGCTTTCCTGTAGTTGTTGTTGGCTCTGTTCGGTCTCCAGACATTGTAGGGCACGACACTGGAAGTGGAGGCAGCACCCAGATGGTATTAAACCACCGGTGTGAACAGTCCTGTCAATGCCAGCCCCCATAAGGGCTGCCCAGCCAGGACTGGACCAACTGGCATCAGCAACAGCCAAGGAAGCATGTGGGCGTTTTGTAACTTCTACATCCTGGCCAGCAACTTGACCTCTGGTAGAGATTTTTTTGAGTCTGTTATAACTTTGTGGTGAGCAGGTTACTTCAGCTGACTGTATCCATCAGTTTTACTTTTTACTGCCTCATTTTTCACCAGTTAGGGATGAAAGTGATGACTAAACCTTGAGAGTATCAGGTGAACAGGTTAGTGATCTTCAGTCCAGAATCCTGAGATATTTACAAACTCAATTTCCAAATTAAAGGGCGATTTTTTTAATGTCCCTCAGACAACACATATATTTAACATTCACTGAAGGCTTTTCTAGTCCCCCAAATAGCTTGAGCTTTATCCAAACCCTCCCCCGACTGAATTCATACATTGCACAGTGGCACACATATGCTATTGTTTAATGTAGGCAAAAAGTTCAGACCATGGCACCTTTTCTAAGCATATTTTTTAATGTTTAAAGTTTAAGGTGTTTAACTAATTTCAGATTTAATGGTATTATATTATAGGGTACCATGATCTGAGTGATTGTACTCCACGTCATCCATTAATTCTTGATAATGGACGACTCATCTGTATTATCCCTTATATTATGAGGAGACTTAACGTTGCTGTGATTTCTTCAGGAAAGAGTTTCTGGTTACAAACAATACAAAACAATAAAGGTTGCAGGCATTAAATGAGACATGTAAGTCTGCTGTTGGACACAGCAGGAAGAGTGAGAAAACCATCAGCAGGTCTGAGGTCTGTATGTCAGGGATGAGAGAGATCATGCATAGATGATGTTGGGAACATACAACACCACAGAGAATGCACTCTTGTACAATCATAGATATTCATCTTTCACAAACAGCCTAACCTGTTCATTAACCTATTAGCCAAGTAGTGTTTAACCTGATTGTCAGCTTAGACTCATTTATCTCAGACTGTGTTGACAGCTGAGAGGAATCTGCACTTTCTGCACACTCTGATGACTCAAAAAAATCTTTCCATCATTTTCTCTGTCCATCTCTATTTTTCTAACAGCTGAGGTCATGAAAAACTCTTGGGCTGGAAAACATTTTGAGACAAGTAATATGACAAAAATGACAACTGGCGACTATGAGTTTCCATTTCATTAGCTGCGGCACAAGTGAATATAGCGATTTTTTTCTTCATTTTGATTCATATGAAAGCATAATATAGAATTAAATGGTGCCATTTTTTAATGTGTTGAAACATAATTTAAAAAGCAGAAAAAAAGAAAAAATGATAAGACAAAATTTGAAGCAATCTTGCCTCGTGCTGAGGTGCTGTAGCACTGGCTTTGGAAACTAAGGCTGCAGATTTTTGGAAGGAGTCCAGCTGTATGATTGGCTTTTTGTTTCAGCTCTGTCTACAGACCCAAGAAATGAGGATAACAATCCTCTTTCATAGTAATTTGTTGCATTGCCTTGGAAGGGGTTTCAAGGGGGAAAAAAAAGCTTTACAGTCTTAAAATTAAACTTATTCAGAAAGCAACATTCTGCTGGTTGATCTCCAATTTGCTTGAAGCTGGTAAACTTATCCCTACAGTAGAGGTAAAAGAGAAAGAAATGTCTAACTCTTTGATGATTCTCTTCTCTGACACCACAGTTAGTCACAAAGCTCTGCAAATGAGGAAAATTACAAAATGTTCTTTTACAAAAGGTAAAAAATACCTTAATAGCCCCTTAAAAAAATCCCAAATCAGCGTCTAGTGGAGAGCTACCTCTTGAATTTTTATTGGGAAAATCACAACTTGGATTTACACCCCTATCGAGAAGAGGTAGCCCTGTGGACAGTTTGTCATGTGCTAGTATAAAATAATTCAACTCATTTCTGTACACAATACAAATGGTTGGAAGTAACCACTGCCTGCCTACCCATCCATCAATCCACCCATCCATCCATCCATCCATCCATCCATCTTTGTCTCTATCTCAGTCTCCCTCTCTCTCTCCTCGTTGCCTCCACAGAGGTTTCTCTCAGACTGTGTTTTGCCTTTGATGTTTTTGTGCTCTGCGCCCTGTTGAGAGCCTCAAAGACTCTCTCCCCTCCACTCAGGGGAAAATGCACCAGTGCAGCCAACACATTCTCATTTGCAGCTCATCATATACCCACATTTTTGTCACGCCCCTCCGCACCTCAAAGAGACACACTTAAGTACTTGTGTGCGAAATTACACAACCTTCCTGCCAAAAAGCCTTTCCAAACACGTGGTCAACTTTCTGGAACTACTGCAGTTTATTTAGGTTTGAGCACCAAAACTAATTTGTTAGGTTTAGGTGAAAGAGTGGTGCTTTTCTACTTTAAGTTTCACTTTTAGCTTTGCACTGGTCTAAACTCTTGAATCCCCGTCCCCTGGGTCCTCCACTGCATCTCATACAGACACTAAAGGGTACCTTGTGCATCTGTATGAGATGCCCAGGGGCGAGCTGAGAATGAACAGAATAATACACATCTCAGAAAAAAAAACATTGAGATTCAGTCTCAGAATATTGCTTATTTTTTTAAGCCTGTTCCCAACATTTCACTGACTTGAAGGTGCTTCTTGACAGCTGACCGACTGCACAAAGTTTAAAGCTGCACATGGCTAAAGTTTTTATGAATAGCCAGCCCCCAAATCCCAACACCACCACCACTGTTTATGTTTGAAAAACAACTGTGAAGAAAAAGAAAAGGTCACAGCTTTAATAGAAAAGGGTAGAGAGGATTCTTAACAAGAATGGTCCATATGGACCAAAAGTCCTAAAAAAAGAATGTGTTTACTGAACATCCTCATGTTCGTGGTGAATAGTGAAGTGAATGTATTCATATACTATTAATGAAAAAGAACTGAGAAGGATGAAGCAAAGAAATTTAACCAAGGGCATATTGTTGAACACTTTGTGGTGCACAAGGCTTAGAGAGTGACATTTAGACAGGTGGAGCACAAAAACTGCGGAGATCAACAACCACCGCACTCCCTAGCAACACAGTGTGTGTGTATGTGCTATGCTACATGTTTGCAAAGCTGCTTCTGTCGCGATTTATCATGTATAATTTTGGCTGAAGTTGCTGTAAGTTTACATAATTTATATATTTCTGTTGTTCTCTGCTTTCTTGATGTTTTATTCTGCTTTTGTGACAGTTATTTCATATCTGTAGCCTAATATTACTTCTCTCCGAAGTCTTTTTTTAATGTTCTGTTGGTTATTTGTTTTTGATTGCCTGGTTTTGTTTCTTTTACACAGGACATAAATTGTGAACTATGAGTGTGAACTTGTCTAAGAGATCTGAACTTTGAGCTCGATCTTGTGAGGCATGAACTGTGCCGCTGTATTTTTCTTTGAAGTGGGCTTAATGTTGAGTTATAAGTAAAAATCATGAGATGTCAAAACTAGAATCACTTCTAGCCTTTGGGGGGCCGCCTCAAAATGTTCTTTTGGGCTCCTTTTTTGTGACACTAAGGTGGGGGGAGCCCAAACCCTCTAAGATGGCCTGGGGCCATGCATCTAATGTGTAACAACATCACTGCACTTTAAGATGAAATGAGAATGGGGTCAGAACACCAAAAACTGTTTGCATTTTAATGACTTGTCCTAAAAAAACACATTAGTCTCCCTGGAACACAACAGTTTGAGAGTAAAAACACATCAGCAGCAGATCTCATATACTATTAAGGTTACCAAGCACACAGTGAGCGTGAGCATGGAACAGATATATTGGCAAAGGGAAAACAAAGCAAGATAAAACCGGCCTCATTTCCACATTGACCCTATAATTTACATATATTAAAACTCACTTTTGGCGTTTTTAAGGGAGCACGATCCACCACTCGTTGAAAAATTCTCATCCAACACATCAGTAACTCCTCTGTCCAAGTACATTTTAAAGCACAAAATCCACCCATAATGCAGTTTCCCAACTGACTTAAAAATTTAAGTTAAAAATTTTTGGACTGGATAAAAATTACGTCACAGCGAGCTGCTACCTTGCAGGTTTGCTAGGTGATATAGTGACATAACATGTGTCTAATCTCTGGAAAGTCTGACATTGAATACCACTGAGGATACTTAATCTGTGAATGAACTCAGATAATTACAACATTACACTGCTGTGGTGCCCTCTGATGGCTTTGCTGGCCGTTTTGAACGACACAGTTAGCACATAGCAAGAAAACAGGCCTGTTCACAAGCCCTTTTTATACATAGACTGTGATCAAAACAATATGCAAAGACAAGGTGTCCCTCTCTGTTTGAAAATGTGCAGCTGCAAAAAATTTAAATGTCAGACTTTTAAATCTAAAACAGTCATTAGACAAAACAAACAAACTGTCACACAAACAAGCAGCTCTGTCACACACACACACATAGGCCTATAAAAGCTTAAATAGACTGATTAACTGTCTGATTAAACAGAGGATGTGCGTCCCTCAACATTGCTTAAGGACTTGTGAGAGTGCAGGGTTAGATTTGCATGCAGAGGGAGAAAGGGGGGCGTGAATTTGAAAAGAGCATGAGAGAAGAGAGCTGTAATACAACATCAAACTATAGCAATATAAACTGTAATGTCTCATCCCGTACCTCATTTGAAAACATATTGATATCCTTTAAAAAGTCGATTCATCACCCAGCCAACAGTTTTAACTGCGGAGCTTGAACTAACAGGAACCTCTCACAGCCGGCCCATTTGTCCAAATACTTCAAGGAAAGATGGATCAGAGGAACAAAACTTTTAAATAAATATGTATCATTCCAATTTGCGTTTTCACTGCATCTAAAGAACTGAAATGATCAGTGAAACTGGATCAATGATGGAATGAAAAAAACATGCCAGTATTGAAATGCAATTTTCCACATTTGAAAATAACAACAGTCTCCCAGATGTTATTCTGCTGATTCAATGTTTGATTTGGATGTAACGAATCAATACAAAGAAAACATGCAGGGATGAAAAAGGAAACTAAAAACTCATACAGAAAGCAATCTACTGTGAGTTTGATGATAATTTTGCTGTGATGAATCAAACTATCAGCAAGTATAGCCTTTTTCTCATGTTCACTCACGGCCCATTCTCTCTCTCTCTCTCTCTCTCTCTCTATCTCTGTGTACACATGCTGAAGTTGTCACAGCATCTGTGTTCAACCAACCAGTGACTTTGGCCATCAAGAACAGTGACTTTTTCTATTTATTCATAAAAAATAAGTTCCTGGTTCCTGAGTTCTACAAAAGTTTCTGTGTTACCTTGGAAAGTTCCTACGGTTAAACCCTATTTGACGATCAACAATCAAGTAAGGCCAAATCAAAATGACCAAATACAGCAATCGACACCAAACCTGATATAAGTGATATCATATGTATAAAGTTAAGTCCATGATTAGGCAGCAGAGAGATGTGTTCGGTCTCTGTGATTCAAGATGCTCAAATGCATCATGTTGATCCAGTTAAATGCTGCGTGTTTTATGTGTGTGATAACTGAAATTATTTCCTCCAATGTGGTGAAAAGTCAAACAAAAATATTCTCTTGAACTCCAGTGAGGTAGCTCATTCTCCTGGCAAACCTGCACTCATCAACACTGAATCATTTCATAAACTCCTTTTGTTAATGAGGCTTTTATGTCAAAGGACTTAATGGCTTTGATATAATAAGTGTAAGTAATAAATTCTGGGTAATTAAGTCACTCAGACTTTTACAACTCAAAACACTCTAGAGCTGTAAATCTCTCTTGTGTAGCTTTAAATATGAAACAATGAAACAAAACCTTGCGCCAGTCAAAGTAAGAACTGCATGTACTTAAACCAAGCCTTCAGTTCATTATTTTTTACAGAAAATTAAATGTAATTTTCATAACTGCACACAGTAAAATATTGAGGTTGGACGAGAAACATAGCATTGAGTCCTTACCTTCTCTCCTGTTGACCTTAGCAAAGACTGGCCCATGGCTGCTGGTTAGCTGGGAGGAGCTTCTGAATGATGATGGCGGCAGATTGGTCACCAGTGGGCTGTCACATACCTCTGTTAACCAATCACAAAGCAGAAAAGGCAGGAATCAATTGCTAAAATGTTTGATTGTTTAATCAAACCTATGGATCAATATTTTAAGATGAGCTAGCAGGATATTACACTGGTGAAAAGCAGACTGAAGCAGACAGGAAGTGAGAAAGTTTTATTCTAATTGAAAGGTTAAACTTGAAGCTCTCTTGAGTACCTGCAAAAGATAATTGTAGCTTGGGGCAGATGATGGGTCACACAGAGCAGGAACAAGAATAAGATAACTTGGTTTCAGAGGGAGAAACGAGTCAGTGGAGACCTTTTCATGCCTCACACGCTCTGATGTTTATAAATGTCAAGGAGAGAAACTTGGGTTCTAAGTTAAGAACAGATTGTGAATTAGTGACCCATGAGCAGTAAGTATCTGCTAAAGGATGTTGTTGTGAAAAAAAGTGCTTATTTTAAGGTTATGGATGACAAAGATGTATGCACACATTATGTTGATGCACCAGCCAGCAAATTGCAAACCATGTAATTTCCAAATAAAGGGTAAAAGTGTGCAGTTGATATATATTATCAGACACTTGGAAACATCTGATCTCCTGTGTTACAATCAAAAAAGCAGTAAAATCACAGTTATATCAACACCTTTGCATGATAGGAAGATATAATAAAATAAATAAAGTAATAATGTATTTTCCAGTGTAGTCACAATCTGATACTAAACATACTGTTGCACTAGAGGAAGTGTTTTATTGTGATAAACACAGGCAGTATGTGTATTTCCAAAAAGTGTAGTAAATATACTGCTAGTAGTAACTGTAGCATAAAATGATATAATGTCATAAACAGTTGTGGGTAGTAACTCTTTACAAGTTATGCACATGAATAAAAAAAGCATTTCTTAAAGGAACAAGTACATTTTATTTGATTTTTTTAAAGCTGTATTTCTACTTCTACTGAGGTGTATTTTTGAGTTGTTTTTGTTTTTAAGTTTCTCTCTTAATCTCTGGTGACACTGCATTAGTGTGTATTTCACACACTATTGCAGT